>WAAG01043239.1:278-32382 GCA_013390105.1 Tichodroma muraria | reverse complement strand
CTCCCGGGCCCGGCTCCCGGCCGAGCCAATGCAGCCCCGGCGGCGCTGACCTCCGGCCCGCGCTGGCGTCAATGCAGATCAGCGGCCGCGGCCAATGCCGCGCCAGCCCCGCCCGAGCCCGCGGCCCCGCACCGCCGCTCACACCCGCACCCGCTCAGGGCTCGGGGTAAGCCGGGGACGGCGCCGCGGGGAGCCGGCAAGCGGCTGCCCCGTGACACACCGGGAGCCCTCCTTCAGCAACCGGACAACGGACTCGGTTGTTACTTCCCATCGTTTTCCTTTTCGACTCTTCCCATGCCAATTTCTTTGAAAATATTTTTGAAAGCAAAGCCTGTGAAAAGGGAAGATGGTGCTATGGGTGGAGCCAGGCCCCGGGGCTTGGGAAATCAGCTGCAGGCAGACTTTTCCTGGAATATGTATGTAAAATTAACCTTTTCTGTTTCTATATCACATGAAAGTAACTATGCTTCCTTATCCTATAGATGTGCTGGGAGACTACATGTCTGTATGTACTTTAAGAGAGAACACGCTGTATTTAAAGCCCTTTAGACACCATGCTCAGGGCAAGACAAGTTACTGCCATAGACAATTCGTGTTCCAGAGGAACCAGCTCAAGTGCAGCCCAGGTTCAACAGCAGATGTACAATACTGTACTCTACCAGAGACCACACTCAACCCGATGGCATCTTCACGTGCCTTTCACATTCTGCTCTATGTCATTTGTAGCTTCTGCTACCTTAATTCTCAATGAGTCACAGAGGTGCTTCTCCAAGGTCCTGCCTGTTTTCTCTAGCTGAAGAACAGCTCAAACGCAACAGCAGTTTAGGGAAGGCCCAACCAAACTTTAGATTAGGAACGTGGCGAAAATCAAATATGAGATACATGACTTTTATCAATAAGCTCCAGCATCTGAACAGGGAAAAATGATGTGTTACACGAGGAAACTGTTTAAATTACTCCAGTTTTGTACCATGAAAGCTTCTGTAGTCCCCTGGCAGAATCATTGTGTTTTGGAAGAATGCGATTCAGCAGAAGCACTTCTGTGCATTTAGGACAGCCACACTTTTAAAAGTACCTTAACTACATGACAAATGCCATCAGGTCATAATTAAAAGCAAGACATGCAGGTAAGTGATGACTATGGGCAAAAAGAATGGCAAGAAGCAGCTTTTCACTCATATATGTAACAGCATCACTTGACCCAGATGAGAGCACCTTGTAAAGTTGAGAGATGCAAAGGCAAAAGTCAGTGCTTTTGAGAAATGTGGTTTTTCAGGATAACCACAGTACTTGCAATGCAGAAATGCTTTTATTTACTTCTCATAATTGCTAGCATTAAAGGCTGGAAAATCAAGTCTTTCCTTCCTCAATGTTTCTGCTACTGTGCAGTTTCAAGTATAAGCAGTAGTCACATAAACTTCATCCACCCCATTAATTTAGCTGATCTATACAGCCTGTTAGAACCAGAAAAAGAAGCTGGCTTCCTGTGACCTCTCATCACCCACTTAATGTAAGCATTTAACAATAAATGTAGGGAAAGGCTTAACATGCTCATTGGAAACAGTGGACACTGTTTGGACATGGATCTCATCCTCATTCTTTCCTTTACATTAAACATTACTTACTAGATGCCATTAATAAGAACACACTTATGTGCAGCTAGAAAAAGACTCTGGAAGAAGAGAATGCTACAATTCCTACTTGTGCCATTAAGCATAAGTGCGGGCTCCTTTCCTCAGCCCTAATGGATCTGTCAGCAAAACTGCTATTGCACTTTATTTCTGGTGTCACTGGAGGAGTAAGAGACAGCAAAACTTCATTTTCAGAGCCGCACATTCAGTTTGCAGTGCTGACACCTAGAGTCAGGCTTTCTACTTCGTAAAATAAATGGGTCTGGTTTGCAGGTACGTAGAGATAAAACATACAGTTCATGGTGTCATTAAAAAAAACAAAAATCAATATTTGAAAAGTCTCTGCTTTCCACTTTGAATGCAAACAAATTCCCACTCAACTAATACAAAAATTTAGGTAGATGACAGGCAAATACTGAGGGGAAGGGAGAATGCTTTGTTTGATAACACCATGGCAAAACAAGAAAATGTATATGCAGATATGATGTGCATGACCACTTTGCTCTTTTAAAAAGTTTTTCTACAACTGTCCATTGGCAGGTTATTACTGATTATTTCTACAGCCTAACTTCATGAAAAAAAAACAAACCAAACCAAATCAATTTGCAAGATTTTCAGATGAGAACTCACACTGCCTTGAATGGGAGGATGAATGATGAGATAAGGCTGAATAATCCCTTAGTAGTTCAATAAAAGCCGTTGAAAAATCACTGGAGTTATTGTCACACTGATAAAAACTCAACTAAAGACAAAAAATTGCTCTGTGAACAAGACACTGGCACTGGAATTGTCTTGTTTCTCTGCACTTTGGAAACACTGGTGCTGGGTTTTATTGCTAATAGAAAAATATAGTTGAAATTATAGATTTACCCAGAGCCTAGAATCAGGGTGAAGTGCCAAAGGAAATTGGCAAAATTGTTGCCAATAGTAGCGATTTGTCACTGCATAGTACAGTGTGGATAAAGGGCCTTGTTCACACTTATTGCTGAAGTGCAGCTCAGGAAATGGTGGACCCTATTATAAAAAAAAGAAAGAAATCATGCAAAATAGCAGAGGAAGCCTAGGAGTGTAGACACTGGCAGATTAGGGCTGTGGGGGAAGTGCAAGGTCAGTACAGAGTCAGTAAGGGAGAGGTCAGAAGAGAACTAGCTCTAGGAGACAGATGGGGGAATGAGAAAGGTTATTTATGGAGAATAAGGTTGAATTTTATTCAGGACTGCAGGATAAGAAAGAATGCTAGGAAAGAGCTTGGAATTATTGTTATCAGCTTCATCTGCAGAGAAGTGGGTGCTGGGGAAGATCAAAGTATTTAGAGAACAAATACTTAAGTGTCAAAATTTAAAAGGATTGAAAAGACACTATTCAGCCACATCTTCATCCTTCTCACAGAGAAATTACATTGAATCCTGCATGTTTTCGACAAAAGACTGAACACACTCACCCCCAGATATCCCCCACTATTCCCCATATTTGCTGTCTCCCCCCAGTTTTCCATAAGCAAAACCACTTCCCTTGACGCATCAGCAGTGTCCATCCATTTCACACAGACTTTGACCAATTCCCATTGCACACTGTAAGAGCTCATGCATGAGCACTGGGACTGTTCACTCCTGTCCAGTCACACAAAAATGCATCCGAAAGCCCAGAGCAAAAATTTGTTGCCAAAATCCAGTTCTGATAATACTTCAGTACCCGAGACACAGGCAGGCAGAATTATGCAGAAGGAATGATGGACTAACATCTGCATGAGCAACAAATATCAGTGTCCTTTGGAAAAGCGTCTGTCCAGCAAAGGCAGAGCAAGCGTGACTGCAGTCCTGTGAGCACAGGCAGCAGTCTTGGTAGGAGATTACTCTGTGTGGGTTTAATTGCTTCTCCCCCCAAGTCAGCTGTATGTTCCAATTGTGTCTTTTGGCCTTCTGAAAAGTTAGGCAATCCTGTTGGTCTCTAGGCCAGTGAAGGAGGCAGTGGGGAGAAGGAGGAGAAACTGCGGAAAATGTGCCAGCACGCAAACAGCTGAATGGACTCTACAGCACTAACTACTGACACGTGCAAGCTGTGACTGAGTATGTCTCTCCATCCCAAGATATTCTAGAAGAGGAAACAAGGACCATATGCTGCCTTAGCCACAAGTGAGTATCAGCATTACACCCCACAAGGGTACATCTGCTTTTTTGTGTATAAGCATCAGGTATCATGGAACAGGGTGTTTTCAGGTGACACAAGAGTAAAATTTGTCCTGAGACAGCTCATCTCCAGCTCCTGGAATGTACAGGAGTACAAAGAGTTTGTTTTCTGCACCACTTTCCTGATGTCCTGAAAAGCCCCAAAGCAGCTGAGAGCAGGCCGTCCTGATGTTCTGGCAGGCTGTCCAGCTGCTGCTGTTGTGTAATTGCAATTGCAGAACACAGACAGTTGTCTGTACCACTTGGAAATCAGAGCCTTCAAGGCAGTCTAAGTCAGCAACTTTTTCAACTCTAGCACTAAAGGCATTGAAGTCTAAAGCTCAAATTCTTCATGTATGTACAAGCTTCATCATCATAACTGGTGTCAGAACAGCTTTTGCAGCTGTAGTTTACACATCACACTCAGCACTAACTGAGTGTGAGCACTAACTGTAGGGTGATGTGACTGCTCAGTGACCAGCAGGATAGACACACTATTTCCAGGAGAAAATTGTACCCCCTTCTCCACTGTACCTTCTTTCTCCTTTAAAATTTCTCTACTTTGTTTTTGGTAGGCTGTCATCACAGCAGATGCAGAGTGAAGGTGAGCAGATCTCTCTGTCACTCAACTTTAATGACTGGGCACAGGCCTTCAGATGATGCTGCTCTCCCTCCCAGTCCTCCCTTCCCCAGTGTCTGATGCTCACCCCTAACCCATTTCTCTCCAGTGCTTGAGCCTGGGAGCCCTACAGAGCTCAGGGAGTGCAGCACCTATGGGACGCAGGAGACTGCACTGTATCACCCAGCTGCTCCAGCTGTGCCAGCCGCAGAGCCCAGCAAGAAGGAGGAGCAGCAGGAGGGGGACCTGCTGCCAAAGCAGCTTACAACAGCTCCTATTGCCTGGCCTCGCCTTGAGTTGGCCAAAAATTTGTGGGGAAGGGAGGAACAAAGCACTGTCGTCCCCACCCACTCCCCTATAATTACCCTGTGCTTCACAAGCAGTATTATCTGTCTGGATACACAGTGCCATGCAGCCAGCTGTGACCATAGAGAATTAGCTGTTCCCCTCTTGGAGAATTTTCCCTTCTCTCTTCCTAAGTATTTTTAAGCCAACTTACATTTATTTAGGATGCAACCTTTTCAGTTTGTGATTTACTAAACCAAGGATGACAATTGGTCCTTTTAGGTGGAGTGGTATACCCAATTCTTATACTCTACAAGTGCCTCCTGTCCCTCTGCTTCCTAGGAGTATTGGATCCCTTTCTTAGCTAATCAGCCTCAGCCAGGCTCAGCCCAAAAGTGACCACAGCCTCAGGACCCTTCAGACTCCTGAATTGGTTCCCAGTGCCAAAACCCCCTCATTGTGGCCTGCCTGGATCCAATAAGAGAAAAAAAAAAATCAGTAAAAGAAACAAGCAACTTATGTTGCTTGTAAGTCAGTTTTCTTTGGTCATCAGAGCTAGAAGGACAAGCTCTTAGTCTTTATTGTCTAGTCCAGCCACTAAAAGATGAGTTCAGGCTAATGAGGGAATACTCACTCAAGACAGGCTCTCAAATCGACAGATTCCTTGCCCCTGAGTCTCTCCCAGGATCCCACTGTCTCCTGCCCAGCAGCCACTTTCTTGTTTGCTCCTGGTTAACCAGCAGTGCTAGTGGCCAGCAGCCTGCCTTCCTGGGCATCCTTAACCCTTCCCAAAGGCACACAGACTAAGAATGGTAAAGAGAACAACAAAATATGGAGCTAGAAACTCATCCCTGCTGTATGGCAGCAGCAGAAGCTAAAAAACTTTCTAAAATTATTCTTTAGGACTAGACTGTACACCTGCAAAACAGATGGCTTTCATGGTTGCTGAATTTATTATTTAAGAAACAGATCATCTGTGGTCATACTGAGCAGTGATTTATTACATATTCACAACAGCAAAAAATCCCATGTCCTGGCTGTGAGATTTATGTTCTTAGATCACTGAAACAACTGAAGAATTTATCCTACAAACTTGTCTGAATATAACACAGGGAACTGGACCTCATTCGAATACTTAACTCCTAGCTGTGTTCTCAAGTACATTTCCTTTCTTTGGGTCAAAATAATACCTTTAAATACACTCAGTCATATCCAACTGTGTACAGTCCTTCCCTTATGTTAAGTCTTTCTGTGGAGCATATATGCAAGCATTTGCAAGAAGCTGAACACTTAATTAACAAAGAGGATTATACCCTGCCACCAACAGGTAACCCAGAAATGATTGTGCAATTGAATATATCCCTTTTCCCAGGAATGTTTTATGTCCATTCTTTCATTGCAATCAGGCTCTGATTGTCCAGCAATGGCAGAGCATTTATCCAACACTATCCTTTCCAACTATTTTTCCAATTGCATTCTCACTTCTCTAAGCTCCCACCAGGGAAGTTGCAGTCCTTGTCTGTTGCCAACATGCAGTTCTGCATGCAGACAGTTGTAAGGAGGAATTTACAAGAATCTCTGTGGTGCCATGGCACAGTACCCATAGATCATGGTTCTTGTAAACTCCATTTTATAATTGTCTGCGCATCCAGCTGATCAGCAGGAAGAGCAACACCACAAGAATTGCAAGAGGAGATGACAACTGGGGGAAGAGGTAAGGAGAAACCACAATCAAGGGAGAGGGCAGGTGGAAAAACCAAGCCATGGAAATTTTCTGGGGATAGCTATTTAAAAAAAGAGAGAAACAGACTCAGGATGCTTCGGGGAGATAAATCTGAGTTTTTGAAAAGGGGAAGGCAGCACTTGCAGGCTCACTCACCGCAGCCCTAACAAACATAAATCTTACTCACATGGGCACCATCCTTCCCACCATGTTCACCAGGGCTGGCTGTAGCACAGCTATCACGGAAGGATCTGTCATATTAAGCAGAACAGCACTTGGCAGTTTGTGTGAATTATGGTTACAGCCAGCACAGCTGGGTGCTGCAGGGGTTGACAGGCTCTGTAACACAAGCACAATAACAAGCACTAAAAAGAAGAAAAAAATCTCCAAAATGTTTTGGGAACAGAGTTGAAAAGTACATTTAAAACACGTCCTTTAAATTAGTGAGAGACTTCCAAACAGATGAGGTGGGGAATGATCTGATGAATTGAGTGGGCTGATCTCATGGTTTAGATCTACCTCGGCAAGATCTCCTGGGTCTGCGCTTACTGTGCCCAAGTGGGTGGGTTCCTAGTGCTCCATCAAGAGGCTTTTTAATCCATGCTCACTTGAAATACGCTGCCGTGCCATCTCTATCTCCCTGATTTATCTCCAGGTACAGCTCCCCATTCCTATCCCTTCACATAAAAGCCTCTCACTCCGGTGGCTGCAGGTAACCAGGAGCAACCCTTATCTCTCACATGGCCCAAGTGCCAAACGCTCCTTTCCCCACAACCCGAATCTGGTTTACACTCCTGCTTTTGGGGAGTTTCAGAGCAAACCATTCCACACATTACCTTTACAATGAACTAATGTAACCAAGTGAAAACAGTCACTCTTAAATTCACTACCACAACAAGTATACCAATCTGGACAAAGCAATTGAAGATTTATTCATCTCCTTGCACTATTGCAAGTTCATTGGGCGAGTGTCAGAGTCATTTGAGAAGGTCAGGACCATACCATGCACATGACATCTCTTTCAGACCCCATACAAACTGTTTCGCTCTTGCTCAGCTGGTATAAACACCTAAAAGTCACATTTTCCCTTTGACAGTCTTGGGCACCAAAAGAAATAACCACTCTTTAAAACACAGCCAAGTCTTTAGGACTTCAAAAATCTGACCTAAATTGATTATCCTTTTAAAAGGAAACTAAGTTAATAACTCAGCATTTTACAGATTCACAGGGGAAAAGCTATGTAGCCTTTTAGGAGGGGAGGTAAATTGAGAAGAAAAAAAAGTGTGTACGTAAGACGCCTACTGTAAGTTAATCTCACTATAAAAGTTTATTTCAAAACGCAGTCACACTTCTTTTTCAGAAGGAACAGCAAATCTCAGAAAAATCAGTCTTTCTCTGGGGAGAAATACAGGTATTCAAGAAAAATACTACAAGAGAGAACAGTTTAAATGCAGCTTACCTGGCGCAGACTGCACAGACTGGTGCTGCACAGGGGCAGGCAGTGATGGCAGCTCTGTGGAACACTGTGACTCGGCTGTGCCTGGTTCTCCAGAGGATCAGTTCTGGGCAGCAGGAGGGTTATTCCCTACATCCTGCACCCAGAGTTGCCATCTTATTGATCAGTTTTCATTCAGTGCCCTGACTCACCCATGTGGGCAAACCTTGCTGAGGCTGCCACCCTGGCTCACTGCCACCCAGGGGAATTCTTTTAGGAACTTTTCCCCAAAATAGCAACAGTTATCCTGGACTTAAACCTGCCACTGACTAAGCAAGGCACCCTTCAGGTGTCTACCAAACTCCCCACAGAGACAGAAAGAGGAGAGACATAACAGGCCCTTTACACCTGCAATTATTTTAGTGTCTAGGCAGAAGCCCAGTCTCACAGCTGAAACTCTGGGTCCAGCTGCAAGGTACTTCACTGATGGTGTAACAGATGATGAAAAAGAAAAACAAATTAAAGAAGTAAATAGCAATATAGCAAATTCCATCCCTCACAGCATTTCCATTCAAGTTTTTATTAATATTATATGCTAAATAACAGAAAACAGTATACAAAGGCTGTTCTGGAAGCACTCTGCTCAGAGAGAAACTGTAGGGGTACATACCTCAACTTCTTTCATGTAGATGCTGTTTTTAGGAAACAAACCAGAAAAATGCAGACTCTCTTGACTGTCAGCTCAGGTTGTTGAACATTTAAGAATGGAAAAGGGCATTAGCCTACAATGACAGTTAAGGGATTTTCATCACTGTATAAATTACCTGCAAAATTACACACGTGCGGGGCAATCACTGACACGCAGGTTTAAATAAGATGGCAAGTGCTTTGTAAAACACATTGTTATTTATTGGTTTGCTGGCTGTGTTGGCTGCTTCTTACCACGTGGAAGAGAGAAATGGAATTATCACCAAAAGATGGCTTTGGGATACAAAGGAGCCTGTGAAAGTGCTTGGGCCATCTCAGCATCCTGGGCAGGGTGGGCAGCCACGGTGTGAGGAGCTCGTCCTGACAGCAGCATAGTGGCACCACCTCACTGCAGCCCTCTATACTGTATGAGGAATATATAAATACTCAATATTTTCTCCTGGCAGAAAAGTTTTCTCCTCATCATTTTTACTTCTGTCTTTTTTTTCCCTCACCCTTTTGTCACATGGCACATTTTTATTATTTTAATATAGGACCCTTCTGATAATAACAACACATTAAGAATTACAGTTATATTTTCCCATCTGAGGCATTCATCTGATGCTGCTATTTGAGCTGCCCTAATTAGGAGAGATTAATCCCACCTTTATCCCAGCACTGCATTTTGAGTTAGATCTTTCTATTTACAAGACACTGGCAGCACTGGGCTTCCCAGAGGCACTGGGGACAAAATATTATCAACCTTGCTCTCCTTTCCAATTGGATTTTCTGAATCTTCGGTGTCTGCTCCCATGCAATCAACTTAACAGACAAATAATGGAAGCAGAGATGAAGACTGAAAATTATATGAGTAAAAGAAAGTAAATTCAGCAGGACTTTCCTACAGAGAGACTGAAGCAGAAATAAAAATTCCTGATGAAAGCACTCTGAAAGACATTTTGGGAAGAGAAACAAAATTTTATCAGACTAAATTCACATTGCACAATGTTTTTTCATTACATTTGTGCCCCCTGCATTATTGAAACAAACCTGAGGCAGCTCTCACATCACAATATTCTTCAAAAAAATAAAGGCAGGAATTATCTGGCTCTTCCTCCACTTGAGGAGAATGTGAACTTCTGATAAAAAGTTTACTTTAGTTGCTCTGCCAAGTGCTAGGCCCAGAACTTGGGAGGATTAATAACAGGAATGGGCTGGAGACACGTGATTGAGTTAGCCTTGTTTGCAGTTCGGCTCCTTAGCAAGGTACAGCCTGACCTTAGGTGACTGTGGCTAAGAGGAACAATTATGGAGCTCAGCAGTGGAAAAAAAGGTAAAACAAAAACAGACAGACCGGAGCCATATAACTGAAAGAATTTAAAGTGTTCAGCTAAATTAGGCACATTAGGTTAGAATACATTACATCCAAGCTTTGTTAACCACTTCAGTGAGAAAAGGACTTCAGTAAAGATTATAGAAACCATGGATTTTTTCTAGAACAGATGCTGCACTGCTTCCTTTTAGCTCTTAATAACAAATAAAAGTAAACTTTCTTTTATCTAAAGTTACATGGCCCTATCGCAGACATACTGGAACACATCATAAATACTAGTTGATTTATGATTCTAATTCCTTAGAGATGGGAAAATATAGAGTGACTTGCTCTTAATGACCTGGGAAATATTTGTCATTGCCCAGAAGCAAGGCTATAATCTGGCCTCTTTCATCAAAGTCTCTACCTTTTGAAGCTTCAGTGGTTTCTGGGAAATCATATATTTAAGACAGTATTGTCAAGTAAAATTCCGTATTTTTCAAGTGCAACATAACCTATGATTCTGCAGCAATGCTTTGCGTCTCCTAGAGTTAGCACATCTTGATCTGCACCAGTGAAAAAGCTTAAGCTCACTAATGATCATCTAAAAGGTTTTAAACAAAACAGCTTTCTGATAAGAGTGCATTTCTCTGAAGGTCAGTTTATCAGGAAAATGCTAGTAACAGTCAAGTGAGATGACATTTAGTCTAGCAGGTTTGTTCCTTGAAAGGAATGTCTCCCAGCTTTTTTACTAATGGGGAACCACTGCAGAAAAAGGAGTTGGTGGCTGTGGAGACCCATGCAGTGGGTTTATTCATATCTGACTTGTATTTGGGGAATAACCTGACACTTTTGAGGAAGCTCAAAAGTGAAGCTTCCTCACTTTTGAGGAAGCTCAAAGAAACCCGGAAAGAACCTTTACACAGCCGTAAAAGGAAACAATTCTCATCTCCATCTATTTTCTTAACTCTTCTTGTTTAAATGACTTCCTAATTCTTGTTTGAGCATGGAACTGTTGGCATTTTCTGTATATCAGTTCAATTCCTGTTCAAGGGGGCCTTGGAAAGCAGGATTCTTAGTGGGATGGAGAGCAGGCCCAGAGGTGTGCTGGTGTGCTCTCTGCAGCCAAATCACCTGGAGTGCCTGACTGCTGGTACCGAGGCAAGGAGCTCTTGGATCAGGAGCAACTCCA
The DNA here is from genome assembly GCA_013390105.1 of Tichodroma muraria. NCBI lineage: Eukaryota > Metazoa > Chordata > Aves > Passeriformes > Sittidae > Tichodroma > Tichodroma muraria. Next base: position 21,333 of record WAAG01043239.1, on the reverse strand, counting down.
CTGAAGCCACTGGAGATTATTTTAGTTCTCTGTGTGATGTCTTTCAAATGCTGTTTGTGGGCACAGAAAAACACCAGAGGCATGACTTTGGGATTTAGTCATCAAACACAGGCATCCTGGGACACTCACAGATGCCCACTGCAAGCCACAGAACATAGGCCTGCTGCCTGCTGATCTGCTTTGGGAAAAATTGCTAGGATTGAAGGAATTTATTTTGTTCTGTACTTCAAGGGCCTCCCGTGGCCAAGCGGGCGGGCCGGATGCAGCTGGAGCACTCCCTCCCTTTCCTGGTGCAGAGGGGACTCAGGGAGGCTGAGCAAGGCTGTCCAGAGACCTGGGATGGGTCACTGCTCTGCCTGGGAGATGGCATTCAGGGGAAAAATCCCCAAGCCTTCCACAGCCCAGCCAGCCAGGGCAGGAAACTAGTGTGTGGCACCCATAGACCCTACTTCTTCCCACTTAAAGCAGCTATTTAGTCCTCTTTTGAAGTGTGTTTCACAAGTATTGAGTTATATGAGTTTAAAACTGGCCTTAGCTAGCCACGGTGGGTGGACCCTGACAAAGAGTTTTTTAGCCTCCTCAGTGAAGACAGCTGGTATTTTAAGGAACAGGTTAGGACATGACAATAGCTCCTTGCACTGGTACAACTGGTTACCGACCGTAATTCTCAACAAAGATTCATACAATAGATTTGTGTAGCCATAAAATTGAATAGATTTATAAAAAAATTCAGTGTTACTTATGAAGACAAGACAATGCAATGTATTAGCTGGGGCTGGGAAGCCAGTTTCACTGGTGCATGGCTCCCTCCTCACATAACTGGCTGTGATGGAGGTCAGCTCACTCTCTTGGACATCCATCCTGTCTCAGTCTGACAAGAAAGTACTGTGACCTGATCCAACCCATCAAGCCCTGATCCAAACAGGAGATACAAGGCAAAGGGCTTCTATATAAGGGAAAAAAAAAAGGAGCTGGTGGAAAGGAAAAAAAAGCAGGATCAAAAGGAGTATTTCGTAGCACAGTTCAACTCATCTACACAGCCTGCACGGTGCCATCTTTGGCACATTATCCCACAGTATAAGAACAAAGTTAGATCCAAAAAGACAATTAAAAGGAAACCGCACTATCTAGACAGGACATCTCTTCTGCACAGCACTAATTATTAACCTTTGGAAACCACAATAATTTATCATTGAAGTAAAAAATACAGTGAAACCCCAAAGATCATTGACATGAACCAGAAATAGCCTCTGGGAGACGTACTGCCTGAAGGAAAGCTTTCAAATACCTACAGGATGTAGTCAGGGTCTGGACATATAATTATGTCTTGAAAACAAATAATATTGCACCTTACACAGAAAGGAAATTCTCATGAGATGAAGCTTGAACACTCCCTAGAGTATACCCTGAGACAGCTCTCAACATACAATGAAAGAATCACCACAGTCCAGTTTTAGGGAGTCCCTCAGTAAATGTGAACAAGCAAGGTTAGGTAACAGAATAGTGTCTGAGCTTGAGATCTCTTTGTAGAAAGCATGAGCTCTCTTTTCCCGTAAACAGCGTGATCTGGTCTGACTATTGCAGAGCCCTGTCCTGTTAGCTTACCTCTGGCCATAACAGGTAGTCATCATTTGTATGGAAAGGAAAACAGAAGTTAATGAACTAATTCATTCAATCTGTATTTAAAAATCCCTCACTGCCCATGACTCCTAAGTAAACTATAAAAAAGGAGGCGGATTCCCCTGCATGTCTGACTGAACGTACACACAATGCTCCCTGTTCACAAGGTTATCTTTGATGTAAAGCCACTGTGCACTGGCCACTAACTCTACCTACATCCATTATAGGAACCCCTATATAGGGGTTCCTACATATATGTATATATATAAGCTGTATAATATGCACCTTGCTTCAGTGTGCAGGACATTTGGTTCCCAAAAACACGATAGGATGGCTGGAGTAACCACTAACCAGACATGCTGGAATGCCTGAAAGTGTCCAAGATTAGTCATTTGGCAGCAGTCTTGAGGAAATGTAGCTTTACATATCCCACTCTGGACAGAAGGGTTTATTGCTCAGGGCCTTCTGGCAGGTCAGAACCTGACTCCTTCCCTTGCAGAACACAGCGCAGCTTGGATCAGCTGTGACTATGACAGCTAGAGCTGGGATGCAACTGCCACAAAAATCTGGATCACTCACTTTGTCAAATCTGTCTCCAGCATATATTTTACTTCACCAAAAGAAAGAAACTCAAATCAAAACAAACTGTTTCCTATGCTTGGCCTTGGTATTTTTTTTTCATGGATAATTTCAGCTTCTGTGTTTGTCAACTGAAAGGAAAATGCATGCATCACATACGTACGGGTCAGAAATCTGGTGCATGTTTGCATATTATACAAGGGGTCAAAGATTGGAGAAATTTCATTCTAACCTGAGGGCAACAAAACAAGGTTACTGAAGAGCAGTGTGCCTGCTTGTCAGCTGTACAGATCCAGGCAAATGCAAGATTGCATTTAGGTGCCTCAGCACTGGCAGGACTGAGCTGTGGATACTTTTTTGTTCACTGGAAGTTGATGCAGGACTTGCATGGACCACCTTGTCAGTAGGGCTGACCCCTGCACCTCACTGCACTTTTAACAAGGGATCCAGTCCCCTCTGTGTAAGGTAAGCTGTTCCTAGGCCACATCCACGCCAGGAATTGTGCTCAGCACAGAGCCTGTGCCCGTGACCGGCGGCACAGCCAAACCAGCAGCCGGGCGCTGCACCAATGGCTCAGGAAGCCCTCCTGAGGAGCTCGGCCGAGCAGCCTGTCCTGGCTCACAGGCTCAGCCTGCCTGACCTCTGAAAGACCACTCTGCTTGAGCTTAGTGCTGAGGCAGAATGAGCCCCACTGCTCCGGAGCTGGAATGCTCACCATGAGACCACAAGCCTGGGCATCACCCCGTTGTGTGGGGCTGCCATGGCCTGAGCATTTCTGCTCAGGGCTGCAGGAAATGAACCAGTTCAAACATGCAGAAACCAGCAGCTGTCGTGTTTTTCACGTACTAAGCTGCAGAACTGGCGCCCAAGTACTCCCGCAGTCAGGACTGCACAGATGATATTGCTCCTTCAATGTATGACATTCATGTGGCATTCCAACAGTGAAAGAAACCAGCACAACCAAATGGATGAATGGAAAAATGAATTGCTTCAGGTTGATTTAAAGGACATATTTAGTCATGCATGGGAAGGAAAAGAGAGAATAAGTGACCAAAATAGAATGAAGCAATTGGAAACAGCTGATGTTTGATTAAAAGAAAGATATTTTCTGGGGTGAGAAACTTAAAAGCCTTGAGTATTTTGAAAGGGCAAATTATGCATGGCTTTTTAATCCTTTAAATGGTGCCAGGTTATCCAAAATCCACTCCAGAAAGATTTCCGAAGCAGTTTATTCTAGAACTAAGCCAAAGCCTTCAGCCAACTCTGGAAAATCTTAGAGTCAGACTAACATATTGTGAGCTCATGTCACTGTTGGAAAACTGCTCCAGCTGAAAGCATGAGGGAATAGTTTTGCTAAGGAACCCTGGAGTTTTAGCCATTTGTTTTTTGGATTTTTTTTCTTTTAATTTGCAGTAAGAAAAGGCAGGAAAGGAAATTAAAATCCTTGATAAAAGGGGAAAAAAATTATAGAAGGGCTGAGTTACATTTTCTGAGATTCATTACTGTCTTTGCATTTCACAAAGAGTGTACAAGATTCATGCTGTGCTGGAAGTGAGGGGTTTCCTTTCCATGAGGCTGACATTAGTGCTGCTCTCATACAGAGGTGAAAGACAGTTCCACAGTCCCAACCAACAGCACTTTGTGACTACAAATGGAACAAATCCAACTGTATTGCTCCAGCCAGTGTCCAATTACCATAAAATTGCCAATTACACCAATTACCATTAAAAATCTCTGCCAAAATGGTAGCTCAGACAGTGCACTCACCCCAACCAGTAGGAATTCAGTGTCAAACCCCACAGGGCATCGTGGGTGACACTGTCATGGGCACCAACAAATGAATTTCACAAAGCAAACTTTTCTTAGGCTTTGTGTAAGCTTTTGGGCACATCCAAGTCTGAGGCATCCTAGTCATCCATGTTTCTGCATCCTCAACTGCTCTTATGTGCTGTGAACGTTTTACTTTTTTTTCAGTTTTGCTTTTTATTTTAACTTTGCAAAAAAGTAAGTGGATAAATGGCAGATATTACCTTGTGCCTTTAGTAAATCATTGGCAGACGTGGGTCAGCATTCTGAGATGAAAGGAACACGGTTTAGTGGTGGACTTGCTGGTTTTATGGCTGGACTTGATGATCTTAAAGGTCTTTTCCAACATAAATGACTCTGACTCTATGTATGGACACAGGTAGGAAGCCAACCAGACAGTATATTACTACCTTTCGTAATAAATGCTAATGTTGTGCTCCCATGAGTGTCCACATCTTTTAAAGTCACAAATGTGCTGTAATAAGCAAATATAAAGTCAAACACTTGTGGTTATATAAAGCTATATGGGAGAAGAAAAGAGAAGCTATGTAGAAACCATGACATCTGGAAAACACTTCCTACAGGGAGTCTGAGGACAGCATACATTGCCAGCCTAGCACAGAGAACATAGATTTCCCAAACAGACACCTAAGAAAATAAAAAACAGTAAATACAAAATTGATCCCAACATACAGTTGGGGAGGGAACACAGATCTGTTTAGAAATTCAAGCCAAATTTGGGAAATTACTGTGGACACAGATAAGAATTCAAAACAGAAATGTATAGCATATTCAAATATGTTTTGAGCAGACGGGTTGAACAAGATGATCTCCAGTGTTCCCTTCCAACCTCAACTATTCTATGGTTCTGTGAAATGTTTTGCTTTGGTATTTTCTAAATGAAATGGGTTGGGTTTGATTTTTCTTTTCTAAAAGGAAAGGGAACAAACAGAAACAGCTTATAAAGCAACTACAGGCATTCTGTTAGGGACTGAATAAAAACAGTTTCCAAAATTTAAGAATTTTCCTCCTAAGCCTCCTCAATTTTCTCCAAAGCAACCTCTACTTTTAATTTCATTAGACCTATGTTTATATTTCACACCTGAGGGGGAAGGGCCAGAGAGCAAACAAAAAAACTCACCATTGATCCAGCTCTGCTCTCAACCCCTATTTTCTTATTCACAGATAAACCCGTTCAGATGTCCCCCAGCTCTTTCAGGGCTGAAGGCGCAGAGCAGGCGTCTCTGCAGCCAACAATAACAAACACTAACACCAACTTTGCATGTTTCCATGGCCACAGTGCCCCAGAGACCTCCTCTTTCATCCACACACTCCTCCCCTCCAAAGCTACATCACCATCTCTCTGAGGTTGGGAAAGGAGGGACAGGTCAGCTACACCCACTCACCAATAGATTTTGTTACTAGGGAGAAGAAGAAGAGGGAAATAAAATAAGGTGTTTCTGTTTTTTCATTCTTTTCCCACCTTTCTTATTTACTCATCTTTACTTATTTACTTATTGTTACCCATCCCATGTGGTTACTGGTGGAAGAGAAACGATGTCATTAAAGTGCAGAGAAGTAGCACGGGGAGCACTGTTGCACAACCAGCAGCCACCAGGATCAGGCTGGTGTCCCCAGGGCAGTACGGGCAAAACGGAGCAATATTTTCTGATAAACACTAAAACCACTTCAGTTAAGTCTTGTCCTTGGTCTGGCATGGGAGTACATGACACTGCTAGATCAACCACACCAGAGACTGGCTCAGGTCCATTTGGGGTCAATGACAGCTTCAGCCAACCACATGCTCATGGCCAGCACTGCAAAAGATGCTGCAGAGGCTGGATGGGACTGACAGGAGGTTGGAGGGGCACTCCCAGGAAGATCCCAAAGGCAGAGGGGAAAAAAAATCCCAGGCCTCTACTACAAGCACAAAAGAGCTTCACCATTCATAGGAGGGAGTTTGGGATTGGTACAAATAGGGGAACAGTTGAGGAGTGAGGAAAATGCCAGCCTTAGGGAGGGGAGGCAGCGGAGCTCATCATATTAGCACTTATGTGCTCACACAGCAACACTTCAGCACAAAGAAATGCAAACGTCCATTATAATCTCTCATTTCTGAACTAGTCTCCTGCATATTAATTCCTATTGACTGACAAGTGGAACAGCACACATCGATCATCTTGTTAATCAGGTATTCTTGCAGTAATGCGTGATGCAGTTTAAATAAGCCAGGTTAAGTTCCTTGTGTACACAAGGAAGCTATTATAAGAAAAATGTAATAGTGGAACCACTTTTTTCAAGAAACAAGCAGAGCTTGAGTACCTTATATGCTTTGGAAAATTTCCATTAATTTACATCACTTTTCATGACCTTTTGCTTAGCATGATGTGGTGTTGTCCCCCAGCTGTGACCAGTTTGGCTTGAAAGTCAAGATTTTGCAAGCCTGGCTAGTGAAACCTCCTGAGGCTCTAAGCTTTCTGGGAACTCAGTACCTTCCTCTTGAGGGGGCATCTCTTCTACATAGTGTCTTTTGGTAGCTCAAAATAATGACCACTCTTGAAGCTATTGCTGAGATGCACAGCAGTTCTTGGCAGACGGGCTGAGTTACTTGGCCCTGTAACTTGGCTGAGTTACTGTGGCCCTGTAATGTGCTCAAAGGAAAAGGTCCTTCCTCCCCATGGCACCGATGGAGGAGACACCAGCACTGCCACAGAAGAGCACTGGTAACAAATGAGGCTGCCCAGCCCCAGCTGTGCACCCCACTGCACAGCTGACCCTGTTGCCCAAACTCTCAACACAATTATATTTACAAAAGCATCTGATTTGCAGAAATAGTGCTCAGTCTCAGCTCCTGCTGATATTGGCAGAGACTACACACACTGGGATACTGAAAAATCAAAGTGGTATCACCAGCCCGTGCTTCCCCTCTCCAACTTTTACGAGGGTGGCTCAGCCTCTAAGGGGCCATAACTGAATCTTTATGAAGCCCTTGGATGGGTTTTACTGCAAAACAACGCTGAGAATGCACATGCACGATTACACCAGAACAATAGCCTGAAGTTAACAATCACTTCCTGTAATTGTCTGAGGCAGCCTGTAGAAGAAAGAATCATCTTATGATAAATCCTTGTTGGTCATTTACCATCATTAATCTATACTGTCAGAATGAATTAGGTGCAGAGGAGCATATTAATTACAATGCAGATGACACTCCAGCTTTAGTTACCAGGACTTCAAAGTAAACAGTGCCAGTTAATCAAGCCCAGTACCACAGAGGCTGTTGAAGGAAAGCTGGCAGCACTGACATCCAGCCTGCAAGGTCTGCAGTTACAGTGATGCCATTCTAGATTTAGTTTTACAAATTGCTCTCTATTTCTATCCATGTTAGTCAGGTCTATGGGAATACTTTTTCCACTGTCTGTGACATGCCTAAAAATTAGGGGTTACCAATTTTGTCAATATGTAGCCACCTAGCTTTATTTATAGAACATTTCATATTAAACAGCAAAAGCTCACACTATCTTTTTACGCCCTTGCACAAAATTTTGCATTTAACACCTACTTACTCATTTTACTTACCAGCTAAGGCTACATTTTTACAGGTTGTTGTTCCCATTTCAATATTACTTTATGCCATTTTCTGGAGGGCTAGGATTATGGAATAAACCTAAACAAAACCTAAACATCTGGACAGTTTATAAAGCACTGGCAGAGCAGCTAGCAGTGCTGCAAAGGCCCCCAAATCCCATCAGCCAAATGTAGCCCTTTTGTTATTGTAGGACCAGAGACAGAAACTGTTGAAGGCCATCAGATTCCTGCCAACACTCTCGAAGGCAGGCTGACCACTCACTGGCTGTCAGCAGCACCAGGCTCCTGGGGAGAACAGATAAAGTTGTTCTCCAAATGTCCTGCAGTCAGGACATGAGGAGGTGCACTACACAGCACAGAGACAATGTGGCAGGAGGAAACACTGCAATGCTAAAACTGTACAGGTGTTGGAGTGGGCTACTCAGTGAGGCTGGGATTTCTAGCAGCACAAGCTGGGTATCCACTGAAGAGCGTGGTGCTCACAGAGTCCCTGGGAGGGTTCACTCCACTGTTTCCTGCTGCTTCACACACCTTGTGAAAAACACTCAGTTTTTCCAGAAACTGGTGTACAAAATGCAAAAGCCTGAGGAGATCCAAGTAGCCTGTGAAATATCCTCAAGGAGAGCAAACCAAGGAAATAAAGAGTTACAGAAACAAACCAATAAAGTAAAATTACTGCAGGGAATTTAATCACCCAGGAGACAGGAAATTCAAGGCTATGGTACCCATGACAACTACTATTTGTCCACAGTGTATGGAACATTAACCTTAACTCCATATGCGGAAACAGAAGAAATTATGGAACATATCAGGTATGAATGCATATTTCATGCACAGGGTACTCTTTGAGGGCTACTCTGGAAGCAATAATTAAATTTCCTGACTGCAAAGCAAGTAGGTTCATGCACAAGCAGCTCTTCTGAGGCACGAGTGAACATCACCAGACAGAGCTCCCAGCTCACCCCCATGGCTTAGGCAGGAAAGATTCAAGGTCTCAGTTTGGTCATAGTATCATCTCCTGCCTTGTAAGCTTCTGGCTGCTGTTCAGACTTTGTTTTGAGAACTGCCATGTGTTGATTTAGGAAATGCTGTGATGTTTGTTTCAGTTGTTGGGTCAACAAGGATTCTGCATTTCTTGTATGTTTTCCTTTTGAGCAACTAAAGCAACATTCATCCCTCAACAAGGCAGAAGTCCAGTTCCTGCTGGGTGATCAGTTTACTCGAATGTGAGAACCAGATTATTGCTGAGTTAGACAGCAAATAAGTTATCAAAACCTGAGAGAGTTTTGCACTTGTCTTGAGCTGAATTTTAACCCCTGGCTGGATACTGTGGAGTCAGATTACTTACAGCAAGACCCAAAACCAAAGCAGACACACAGACAGCAACTCTCTGGATGTAACTGTTGTCCTTAAAGTCTCAATTTTACATGACAATTGCTGACTGATATATCTATTGTTGCTAAAATTTGCAAGACAAGATTTATGAATATAGAAACAAAGAGCAAAAGTATAGCAGCAGAGAAAACTAATTGCAATCAGGTGGGAAGGGGGGCTATTCAAACAAGGGGGGTTTTAACAATAAGAGTTACTTCTATCTTTTGTCACTGCCACGGGACACAGAAGCAGGCAGTCTGTTGGGTTATGACCTATAACCAGCTGACTCTGGAGGTGCCACGTGCTGTTTCCTCTTCAGGCAGCTAAACCCACAGCCCAGCATCTCCCAGATGGAATTTTTCAGCAGGAGCAGGGCCAGAAGCTAATCCAGCCCATCACTCTTCATAAAGTGATTTGACACATCCACAGAACCAACCAGTGTAGCTCAGATCTGACCTCTGTCACCACTTCATGGGCACTTGGAAGATGCCAAAATCCAGCCATGCTCACGGAGGGGCTGCTGGAGTCAGTGGAGCCACAGCTGCACTCTCCAGGGCAGGCTCAGGTGCTGAAGGGTAGGGGGTGCCATCCCAGGCTCCCCAACCCATCCCTGCTCAGACCCCTACACACGGGGGGTCTGGGGGCTCCGTGCTCTTTGCTCTTAAAGGTTCCCTGCAGGGGCTCCCTGCAGGGGCAAGGAGGGAGCAGTTTGGAACAGTACAACTCTCCTCTCAAGCAGCAGCATCTTCAGTCAGTACCCTGCCAGAGGGCTTCCATCCAGTAGTTTTGGACATATTTAACTGAGTCAAGGCCACATTTATTTAGCAGCAATTCAAAGTGAGGAGATCTCCCACTGCAGAGAAGATTGGTGTTTCTTTCACCTGCACTTCAGAATAAGAGTGCTCCCATGAACTCCCTCTGCCTGGAAACCATCTCAGGGCTGTCACAGCCCACAGGCCAAGCCAAGCTGAAGGCATGGCTGGGACAAACAGCCCAAGCACACTCAGCACAGCCTGGTTCACACTTGTAGCCTGGACACGTGGTGAACAGAAAGCAGCAGTGCCCTCTCCGTGGATGACCTACTTAGAGGTCAGGCTTGGCCAGGGGCTCAGGACCATGTCCTGTGGGCTGCTCACCACTCAGATATGCACTAGTTCACATTCTGCCCACCCTCCTACTCCTCGATGAAGTCCCTGAAAACCTCCGAGTCAGCTCTGAAACAAAGGCTCTCACCAGCAACAGCTCACTGCTTTGAGACTTCCCATAGGGCCATAAAAGCCAGAAAGAAACCATTTTACAGGAAGGAAAAAAGTATGAGGCACTTTTCTTGCAAATACCCACTGAGGGCAACACAAGAATGGTGCCAGTGCTAGCACAACTGTTCAAAAGCCATGTGGTAACACCAGCATCCTTCATGCAACATCCTGCTCCAGGGAAGGAAGGGACTCCCAGCAGCAGTTTTTCCCTTTGCTCTTGGAGGCACAGGCATCCTCCTGCAGCAGGGTTTTCACCACTATTGCAAACCCCAGACCAGTTTCAGAGGGGCTGGGCTGAAATCACCAACCTCACTTCCAGAGAGTGGTTAATAACCTTGGACTCTTCTCGCTGTGTTTTAAATATGAGCTATTCCTCATCAGGGAGAAATCAGGATTTGATGCTGCACAGAAATGAATAGCTGAACAACCCAAGTCTTGAGAAGTAGCTCTGCATATGTTTTCACAGAAGTCATGGCAGGTTCTAGAATTAATCTGGCCAGAAAGCACCAATATATCTACATGCTAACCTGAGTTGAGGCAGGTTTGAATACTGCTGAAAAATCCCAGCCTGTGAATGATTTCCATTTCTGAATCTCTGCCCTGCTGTTTATGGAAAGGCAAAGAAGTGCAGTGATGAGGTAAATGTGTTTATGAATGTACTACTGTTACCTTTCTACTAGCAACGTACAGAAATTACTTTACCACCCTTATTTATTGCTAATCAAGCTCAGCACTGGGGGAGGAGAAGGAATAAATTCTGCCACAAAGTTTATGCTAAGTCAATTTTTCTTCATCACATGAAAGCCATAGCCCAGGCAGTCTTATTTGAAGACTGTTAATGTTTAGAAGTATCCCTTTTCTAGGAGTTTGCTCTTCTTTCTTAGAAGTGTTCACATTTTACCCAGCACCTCTTCTGTAGAGTAGCAAGAGCAGCCTGAGCTGCAGCAGAGCAGCAAAGTCCAAGTGCTCAGCAAGCTCTCCTGAACTCCTGTTTGAAGTTTCCTCAAAAGCTGCACCAGCTACTTTGCCAGCTAATCTTTTCAGCCTGCAGCTACAGAGCAAAGCATAGCTGTGGACCTGTGTCAAAGGTACATTTGTTAACACATTTCCCCTGGAGTGCTAATTAACATTTACATCAAGTACTATGAGGGTGAAAAAGCTTCAACACAAACACACACTGCAGGAAAATGTGGAGAGTAGTGTACTGTTTGCCCTTCAGGAGCTGGTGAAAATCCAGTTTGTTTTGTAATCTTCTGTTCTCTAAAATCAGATATTTCTTCAAGTTAATAACTAACCAGTTCTTTTTAATTTAAAAACCTCTAAGTGCATTTAGAATTGTATGATAGCAAAGCCCTACTGGCACAAGCCAGCCCACATGCAGGTCTCTGTGCTCAGCCACAGCACAGGCACAGCCCGGGCTAACCACAGAAAATGACAGTATTTTATGATTTCATAATAAACAAAAGAACATCAACACACTTTTGCTCAAGATTCAACCATCTTAAACTAAACGCTAAGATAGGAAACACAAACAAATATTTGTAGCTGGATCTTCAATCACCACATTTTGGGATGCTGACAAAAAGCTTTAATGAATAACACTTGTACCCACAATGAGAGGCAGACAAAGTTATATGCAAACACAAATTTGCACTTGAAAGATGCGAAGGCAGTTGCTGAACAGATGAATAATGAGCTAGTCTCAATATTATTTCTCAGTATTTATTGAGAAAAAATGTGCTATCACAGTGAAGTAAAAATTTTAAGACTGCAACCAATATAACTAAAATATGGTTGAAAAAGTCCTCTAGATTTTTCCCAGGGCAGGGGGTAGCTTTTCCCATTTTTTAAAGGAAAAACTAGAAAATATCAGGTTCACAGAAAGAAAATCATATTCTATGAGCCACAAAACAGTAATATGTAAATCTTCACCTACTCTGTGAACTTTCAGGCCATGACAGAGTGCATGTTGTTATTCAATATATTCTCTTCTGCCACAACTATGCATCCTGCCCAGGCTCCCATGAATTAAAATGTGTCTAAAAAAGCACCAGTAGGCACATTTGCAGATGTAAAACTTGACTGAGCACACTACTTCCAGAAACCAGTTTCTAGCCCTCTGTCTCCACAGAAATCAGACTCTGAGATGAATAATATATACTATGAAAACACAGACTTTTTGATTACAAAGTGCTCTAGAGTTCTGTGAGCATATTTTGCTAATGTTGCCCAGTTGCCAAATATTTGAGGTGAATAATTTTCAGCCTTAATGTTTACAAACGACTCTCATTTTGTCCCCCTTTTTTTTTTTTTGAGTGTTGCTTCTGCCTTTTAACTGGATATCCAATTTTATAAACAAGAAGAAATAAGCGTGGCAAACAACAAATGCTGCAGCAGTTATTTTAGTTTTTGTTAGACATGCTGAAGTGAAGGACCCTAAGCACTGATGAGAGTGACTGTCTGGGTAGTGCCATGGGAGATGCACCAAGCAATCAATACTGAGATGTTCCAACAGGACAAGGCGATTGTTTTTCTGCTGCTTGATCAGTTCTTCAGACTTCTTTACATTAGATACACACATCTATATTCACTAAGGGTATTTTTTAAGAAGTAACAAGCACTCATATTTTCAAATTTCCAGCTTCCTTAGTTTTCTTAGTTTCCAGTAATTCCTATGAAGAAAAGGCAATACTAAGCTCGAATCAAAACTGACACATTTCTGACATGACTACCCAGAGACTCCTAGTCCATAGCACAAATGTCTGGGCTGAAATCCTGGCTCAGCACAAGCAACAGAAAAACTTCCACCAGTCCCCTCCAAAACTTGTGAAGATAACAAACCCCAGTATTTTTGGGGAAGCCAAATGGAAGTAGAATGTCCACCTTCCAAAATACTAATCGTTTAATTTCAAGTAACAGGATGAGATTAATATAAACATGCTAACCTGTCCAAACTGGAAATCTTTCAAACGTCAAGCACAGGAAACAACAACGGGGTTTTTTTTCAGGCAGGATGTCGGAGTTATCCCCGTGGTTATATGTGAGCCGAGGACAATGTTGTTACATGATATCAAATTACAAACACAAGCAAAGAGAAAATAATCTCTGAACTTCACTGTTCAGGACTTGACAAGAAGCACAGCTGACCCATTCGGGACTTTGAATGCTCTGGAGTGAGCTCTGGGGGAATAGGAGGAGCTGGTGCTGGACACTGAGTTCCATGCAGTTAAATTGGCAATTTGTTTGCCCAAGTTAATGCTTGTCTTACCCTATGCTTGCTACGGTTTTACTCAACATATTTGACCTGCAAATCTTAAATCAGTGGCTTTGCTAAAATTATATGAAGTTTCTAGATTCTCCAAACACCTAAGAAAACTATTTTGGTAGTTTTCACAGCACAGAAACCTACAGTTACTCAGATATTTGAAAATTCCAGCGAGGTGGATGACAGTCACTTAACCACACACATTACCATTTCATTTCTGTTCCTAATGTTTAGCACAGCTTTGCTCTAAGGAATTTCTGAAGTTGTTTACAAAGCTGATGCAGAGGTTGCATTCAGTCTGGTCCAAGGGCAATGGTTTACTGAAGTTGCTTGTAAACAGCAGAAAGATATTTTCTGTAACTGAGAGAGGAGGGGGAATAAAAGTTCTCACCTTGCACCAAGGACCATTAGAGACAGAGCTGGTTTCCAAAATATCTGCTCCTTCATTTTCTTCCATATCTGATTAGTTGCAAAGCTTTGTTCTCCAATGACAAACATTAAATCACCCTCCAAGCAAAAGCGAAGCAAACCATGCAGGCTCCAGTATCCCAGTTTGTGAAAGCCCTGCAATAAGTCACATGTCGGTTTTATGGCCACTGGTCTAATCCAAGGTTGCAGATCCTGGTTCTGTGCTGGATTTCACAGAGCTTGGCCTTTCTTTTAAGCCTTAATAGTTCCTCTTGTCAGGCATTTTTCTCCTTCAGCCCTTCCTTGCAGATCCAGGTTTTCACATAACAAATGGCAAATGTTTACAGCTTCCCAGGCGTTGTAGGAGAACTGACACTGCACCTCTGATCATCTCAGGAGAAGCCTGACAACAGAGTGCAATGTGTGGCCACACCTCTCTGCTGCCAGAGCTGGCCTAGACCATAAAATCAGAAGCAAGGTCACCCAGCAACCAACCATTCAACGTCACTACAGTAATAAAGCCAACTTACATTCAACTTATTGCTCGGGTAGATAAATATTTTTATTAGAAGACAGGAGCCCAGAGAAGATGGCAGGGAGCTGACTGTTCTGAGTTGAAATGCATAAACTCTGATCGATGCAAAGCTTTCAGCAGACTTTCATGGGCCACATACAAACCCACAAGGTTCTGTTTGTGAATGCCATTGGGGTAAAAATCCTAAGCATTTTTCCCTAAGGATGCATAGACCCTGTACCCCAGCAGGCTGGGTGGGTAATGTCCACAGGATATTTTTCAGCAGAGATCACAAGTTCCCATCCAGGTGCCCATAAGACTTTCATCTGCCACATGCTCAGCTTAAAAAAGTTCCACTCACTCTCTCACAAGTCTATATTAAATAGGGATGAATTTACAAAATAGTCTCCATTCCCTGCCAGATTCAGTAAAAATCAGATCATACCATAAAACTGCCTATGGGAGCTTTCTCAAGCAAAATGGATTATTTTTCTCAGGGGCAACCACATTCCTGAAGGAGCACACTCAATTTAGGAAGTGACGTTTCTCTCCAAACACACGTACATGTTAGAGGGAAGGGCTACAATAAAAATAAATAAAAGCAGATTAAAGATCAACCCTCTTTGTTCTGTTTGCACTGTGTATCAGGCAGTGCCACTGCAGATAGCTGGTGCCCTAACATTTCGAAACCAGCTGTGATCTCTGACATCTATTCAAAAACAAACATGGCTTCGTTTTCAGCACAGCCACTTGGTCTGCCTCAGGAAAGGCCTCTTTAAAGAAAAAGAGAGGAATCCAGGGACACAGGCTACTCTGGGAAATTAAGACTGCTTTCCCCCCTCTCTGACAAGCAACTTTTTTTTCTATATGGCAGGAAACAATTTTTTTTTTGGGGGGGAGGAAGTGGCAACTGCACAGAAAGACTAAAGTTAATTCATTAATTCAAATACAAAATATTTTAATTCAATGCTCATATTGGCAGTATCATTAAAAATTAGCTGTACAGGAATCTGATTTTTAGACCTCTTTCTGCCACTGAAGCACAAAGGGCATAAGTGATTTGGTTGAGATCACATGCTCAATTATACTCATTATCAGTCACATAGTATTTCATGAGATATTATTCAACAGTTTTTAAGTAGTTTGAGATTATGTTTTATCAAAATTGTCAGTAACTGGAAGCATCTATCACGTTGTGACATAATAGTTACAGGCCCTCAAACACTGAATAGGGTATATCTGACTGAGCCCAGTGTACACACTGCTTGCCTATGTATTTTTACCAAGGAAGTGAAGACAAATGTGACAAAAAAGGCAAGAGTTATGAGGGCATAGGTATGTCTTTAGGGAGAGAGCAAGGGAAAAGGTGAGTGCAGATTTGGATACTAGCAACTTAGCTTGTCTCTGCCATTGATTTTGTGAGTTCAAGAGGTAAATCAAAAGCCCCCTGCCTCAGTTTCCCCTCCTATACTGTGAGACCAACAATATTCAGCATTAGTATCTTAACCAGCAAACACTGCACTGGAGATGTTCAATATCTGCACAAACTTGGACCTCTGTCTACTGACAGGCAGGCTCCTTCAATGATTTGCCCAAAGAAACTCAAGGAAAAGCAAAGCTGACTCAGCCCCCCATGCACAAGTGTAACCCCAGCCCAGCCTTCTCCCAGAGCCCAGCATAAGCCTGCAGTTCCTGGGCTCCCAGGCACTGGCTCATTCCACTGCAGCAGCACAGCTGAGCAAGTTTTTTCTCTTTTGTAATAATTCACATGAACTCACTTTCCAAACCAGCAGATAACCAGATGAGGTACTCCCTTCCCAGCTAGAAGATTCTGCTACAAGTATTCACCAAGTTTAAATGTCCCTTGGTGTGACTTTGCATACCCAGGTCATTTTCTGAGAGCCAGAGAGCTTTCCCAGCACAGAACCCCAGAGTCTCTCAGTCCTGGCTCCCGGGGCACCTCTGTCCAGCCCTCCCTGCAGGACAGGAATGGGGAGGGGATTGCACCAATCTTTGTCCCGATTAGTCACAAGGGCTGTTTATTACAGCAGCTTCAATGACTCCTTTTCCCACCATTCCTTTAATTCTCTTGGGTAAAAAATCTTGGATCATTAATTGCCATTTGACTTTAAAGAGAACAGGCAAGGGCCCTGCCTGAAATATCAAATTGCTTTGCATTTTGTTTTTTCTCTGGTTTCTCTTTACAGGTCACCCATTTAGTGATATATTAGCTATGTCCCAGAGTAGGCAAACCCAGCCTTCTGAAGTTTGCTTGCATTAAATACCAGGCAAAAGTGCTGTGTCTCATTATCCACGTAGGTGTCCGTTATGTCTTCTGCTTTGACGATATTCTGTGGCAGTAATTTTCACAGGTTTTTTGGTTTTGAATTGGCCATTTCCTAATTCAAAACAGAGCAATCAAAGGAAACACTTCCCACATATGCAGCATAAGATGAACTTTCCTATGGTTGCTGTGGAGAAGCAAACTCACAAGGTTTTCAGCTTCAACCTTTAGTGCAAACCAGACATCTGTTTCGAGTTGTGTCAGATCACAGGAAGAATAGGCCACAGCTTGGTTTACTCCTAACTAATTTAGGAAATCAGAACTCTCCCCACGGATGAGTCACGAGCTTCTTGGGCAATGACAGGCCAGACACATTTGTCTCTGCAGCTTGGTGGTTTTCCCTGTAAAACGGGTGACGGCTCTTTCCCCCATCTGGAGGTGTCTTGCAGCTGGAGGATGGAGCCCCAAGACCAAGCCCATTTGTGCATCTGTGGTCCTGATATCAAAGTCCACCAGGAAACAAAAGGAAAGGATGAAAAAGAAAAGGGAAAGTGCAGAATGGGTCTAAAGATGGCTTTGAAGTACAGCCCAGGAGTGGAGATCAGGAAGTAAAAGCTGTAATTGCAGCTGGGTATCAGTTTCCTTTTTTATTTCAGGATCACCCACAGCACGCTGGAACTTCTCCCTCAGAAAGCAGGCAGGAACAACACTCACCTCTACAGGAGAACAGAAGCTGCTGTTAAATGGAAGAGCCACAGAGCCAAAACAGCTCTTTGCCTTTCTAATGCAGAGGCAAACTGAAAGTACCTTGAACATGTATGAAATTACTTTTACTACTTCTGGACCAGCCAGGAAAGCTAAAAACTATTTCTTATTTTGTTTCCTAAGGAAGTTGCACTGTACTGCTTGTGGGCTCTGCCCGAGTTCCTTGAAATGGGGCCAAATTCAAGGAAACTCTGTAGAGAGGAGACATCAGGTTCACAAAAGTAGGTGGTCCAGCAGACCAGAGAGGTCCTGCAAATACACCCAGAGTGGAAGGCTCCAGCTGAGCTCACGCCATCAAGGGAAGGCAGGCCAGAGGGAAGGCACCAGTGTCACTGACAGGGTGCATTTGACATCAGTCTGGGGGCAGGTTAATTCCAAGCTGCCTTGAGCTTGGCAGTGCTGGCCATTAGTGACACCCTAGCACTGTTCAGACCTCACCAAACTGCATGTTCAGCTGCTCACATGGTGGGTGCAAGCATAAATCTGGGACCTCAGATCTGACAGGCCTTTGACCCAAGCCCTTACAAGGCTGCCCTTTATAGAGCTGCCCTGGCCTGGCACTACCAAGCTGCTGCTTCAAGCAGATGTGTCAGAACAGGTTAATAGACATCCTGCTGTAATTTTAATGCTATTAGCCAACATTAAACAAATGTTTAATTTTTTTTTCTTTCCCAAGATAAGCCGCAAGGCAGGGATCGGGCTGCTCTGAGAAAACACGGACTCTTGGTATAGTGAAATAAACCTGTTTGTTCCAGTTACAAAAGGCTGTGAGCTGAACTCAGGGGCCCAAGTTATCAGGGAAATGACAGCATCTTGAAGACCATTGCAAAGAATTTAGGTTTTGGTATTTGCTAGGCATACCTTGAGTGTTTGACCATTATAAATCTTTTCTTGTTTAGGAAGGAAATCTCATTTTTCATGATATTGTGCTTATCTTTCAGCAGAAGCAGGAGCAGGATCTGAATATGCTGGTGTTTGCAGACAGCAGGGGTGCAGTACAGCCCGTCTCTCAGCTTCACAGTCAGGAAAACAAGCTACAATTGTGAAATCATTGCCTAACAATTGATAAGGACAACTGCTGCAATCCTCTCCCTGCCTCCCCTTGGCCAGCATCCCAACTACCACATTACTGGATATATAGAAAAGAGAATGGCAATGTGGTTAAAGTACAAGCCACACACGTAAAAGACAGAGAATATATCTCCATGTCTAGTCTGATTTCCTCTTTCACCTTTGGTCAAGTAATTCAGTCTTCGCAATTCGTCTTTTTCCTCCTTTCATAACAATATTTACCATCTTTCTGACAGCCCTTGAGTTCTCCCAAGAAATGGGGCTTTGTAAATAGGGTTGGGGGAGAAACCTGTCCCTTCAAAGAAAGCCATGTCAGGTACTTTGTACAAGGTGCTGCAGGAGACTTTTTTAGGAGACCTTTGCTTTGCAGAAGAATGAGGTTTTTTCATGCCTTGTTTCAAGCCAAGACAGTCATTCCTATTTCACCATTCTTTTTAGGAACTCCCTAGGGCACCAAAACACCTTGCAGCATGAGGTGCTAGCTCTTGATGTCAGCAATCCCAAGAAAAGTGCAGGCCACCACGAGACCAAAGAAATTTGGTTCACACATTCTCACCCTGAAATGAAGAGGGATGTATGCAATTTCTCAGACTCCAAAATTTATGACTCTTGAGAATAGCAAGCCCACAGCCTCTATTGCCACTGCCATACTGAAGGATGCAATGATTATTTTCTCCCATGACAGAAAAGCCTGTGGTAAACCAAATACTTGCATGTATTTAGTATTAGATAAATACTCATTAAGTGTTAAGTAATGGTACTTCCAATTATATTTAAGAATACCCAAATGTGTTATCACTTGCTATTCCACACGGATGCCACATGCTCAGTGGCAGTTTTATTGCTCACTAGGCAACTGCAGGACAAAACCTCCCAAGCTCTGCATGAGCCGAGTAACAAAACCTGGGTCACTAAACTGCAGCTCCCTTGAACACATTTCAGTATTGCAAGGAGACAGGGTTAAACTCTACCCAACATCCCTATAAACATCAAGCAGACTGCCCAGCAGTTATTTCAGTGCCTTGCTGACTCAGAAGTAATATAAACGAAAGAGGAAACAGAAGACACTGCATTTGGATTTAAATTTGCTGTTCAAAAGTGCAGCATAAATGATGTTCTACCAAAATGATATTTCAACTTGCAAAAGAAATAATGTGCAATTTGCAAGCAATTCCTGCTTCTGTAGAAACTTAAATTGCATTTTGTCCTAATGAGTTGGAATGTCTTAAGGGTAATGTGAATAGATTCTAGTTCATCTTAAATTCTAGTTCTTCCAAATACATTTTATATTTCTAAGAGCAAGTGATATATTTCCATTAACTGAAGGAAATACTCTTGAATTAATCTGAGGGAACAGGAACTGCCAAGATAGACCACATCATCCATAGAAACCTCACCTGTATTGGATATCAATAAAATACCAGTATTTGGTGCTAATTTCCTGTAAAGAAGGACACATAACTGAACCCCAAGAAAGTATCTAAAAGAACAGGGGATGACCCTATAAATACATGGCTTTTGGGCCATAGTTTTAAAGTCAATGGCTGTGTGAAAACCTGTGATGCTCAGCCCATGTGAGGGAGGTTAAAAAAAGCAACAATCATCCTCATTTAGCCCTGATTTCATTTTTGACAACTTATGTAAGCCTAAACAATACAAAACATACAAAACATTTCCCTTAAGGAAATGTCTGTGTCCCTACACTCAGGGCCGTTGTTTTCATGTGTATAGATAGGTACTTTTTTGATGCTGAGAAGTAGTACTTTACATATTATCAAACAAATTATATCTACAGCTGGGAAAAATTCTGAGGTGTTCTCAAGGACTTTGATCAAAACATCATCAGAAACAAGATGAGTAAACAAAAAATGGTGCTAAAACATCCCTTAGGATGGGCTGGAGGAAAGCTACTGGCGTCACAGCAGCACCCTCTAGTGCTGCTGTCACTGGGCTTTGCCAGCACTTCCTGGATAAAATCTGACATTTGGTGTCAAAATTAAACTTCTTTTGATCTAGACACAGCTCACAGTAAGGTCAGAATATCAACATCATCTTATGGACAAAATGAGACATAGATGGCTGTGGAGACACCATTACTAACAAATGCTTTAAGAGAGAGCTTGCAATTAGCTGTGTTAACAGCATCTACAGCCCAATAACTCCCAAATTATGGAAATAAAGACCAGTGAAAAGGCAAGGATTATTTTTTGGTTGTTCATGGAAAAGAAATGAGATTGCTTCCAAAGACCCCAAGTAACAGTAGCCCAAAATCAACAACTGTCAGACTGCTCTGTTTTACCCCCAGGCAGCAATGAAGCCCCATGGAGCCTCTTGCTCACTTTCCCTGGTGGGATGGGGAGCTGGAAAGGTAAAAGTGGCAAAGCTCATGGGTTGAAATAAACAGTTCAACGGATAAAGCAAAAGCTGTGCACACAAGGAAGGCAAAACAAGGGATTTATTCACCACTTTCCATGGGCAGGCTGTTCAGGAGAGCAAGGCTCCATCAAAGCTAACAGTGACCTGAG
>WAAG01043236.1:0-25545 GCA_013390105.1 Tichodroma muraria | reverse complement strand
CATGTCTCTTTCATGGTTCCTATTTTTTTTTTTTTTGATTGGGTATTCATGTAGTATGTTTTTTACATCTGTGTTATATGGAAGTGCAACTGATACAAAAAATTTTAGTTTTATTTCCTGTAGTATCCATGTGACTTGCTTTGCTGCTCAATTCAGAATTTTCCTTTGTCAAATTACAAATTAGACTTTTTACCAGTTGAACTTGATGCTTGGGATTAGGAGATGTTTTATCATACTTATTCTCATAATTGATTTTTANCACTTAAATAGTTTTTGGATTGAACCACATATATGTGGAAATAGTTGACACATATATATGTATGTGTTGGTTTAAGAAAAAAACTAAACAGTTTTTATATTTAATTAACACCTTTTTAAATGGGGATTGATCAATACATTTCTTACTATATAACTATAAAATGCAACTTAATGCAGACTACTTTGTGACCTGCATTGCTTTTTTTAGACAGTTGTTGTGGAAGAGGTTTCATTTGACATTTGCAAATTTCAGTATCACATTTTGCCTGAGAATATTGTAGTCTACACTTACTGCAAATAACACCTATGAACAGCTGAGAAGAGTAACCGAAATAAATACATGGATTTTTTTTTTTTTTTTTTTGTATTTCCTTACTGGATGTGGTAGGCAGCATTTAGAGCTTAGTTGCAGAATCAGTCATTGGTGTAAATATTTACAGATTGTGCTGAAGTCAGCTTGTCATCTAAATGCCAGCATAATACTGTAAAGTGGAAGAAGTCTAAATCTTAAATGAATGTGATACTGTTGACTGCTGTGATAATTTTCCAAATTAGCCTTAAGTAAAATTGTTCAGTTTGTAGTTGTTTTTTTTTTTAAATAGAACCATTGCAGTGTTGGATTGGTTGTAAGTTATTAAAGTGTGAGTTAAAAATATGAAAAGTCATGTTTGTGGGGCTGTTCTTTTTCAGAATAACAAAGACTTTAATAGATCAGGATGGTCCCAGTTGGAGGGAGAAGCTGCCACCAATTCCAGTTGTTCCAGTTGCTGCTCAGCTACACAGGTGGGATGGAGGAAGCCTCACTTCAGAAAATAAGCCAAGTACTGTAGACATCAACAGAGAAGAACAATTGCAGATGAATCGTATGTATAGCTAATGCAAATACACACTCAGAAAATAAACCTAATTAGAAAATGGAACACATTTTAACAATACCAAAGGAGCTGCTTTAGAAAACACTCATTAAGAGACCTTTGTGAAAAGCCACAGTAAACTACTGTCATTTACATGATGGAGTTTAATGTAATTTGTGGAGCATGGTTATGGTAACTTTTTTACACCAAGTGATGTAGTTTGCAGCATGTAATTTAGTTATATAAAGTTAAGTTACATAAAATGAGCAGAAATACTCATCGGCAAAATATCAGGATCACCAAAACCCAACTGCTGGCCCTGCACAGGACACCCCAAGAGTCACACCGTGAGCCCTGAGGGCATTGTCCAAACCCTTCTTGAACTCTGTAAGCCTTGGTGCTGTGACCACTTCCCTAGGGAGCCTGTTCCAGTGCCCAGCCACCCTGTGGGTGAAAACCTTTTTGTGATATCCAACCTAAACCTCCCCTAGCTCCACTTCCTTGAGTCCTGTCTCTGGTCACAGAAGTGAAGAGATTAGTGCCTGCCCCTCTACTTCCTCTTGTGGGGATGTTGAAGACCTTAGTGAGGTCTCCCCTCAGTTTCTTCCAGGCTGAACAGACCAAGTGACCTCAGCCACTCCTCATACAGCTTCCCCTCCAGACCCTTCACCATTCTCATGGCCTTCTTTTGGATGCTCTCTAATGCCTTTATATCTTATATTGTGGTGCCCAAAACTGCCCCAGCCCTTGCTGTGAGGCTGCCCCAGTGCAGAGCAGAGCAGGACAATCCCCTCCCTCACCCATCTGGCAATTCTGGGCCTGATGCCCCCAGGACAGGAGCATCAGTGGTTTCCCTGACATGATAACACAGTTTTCCCCCAGAAAAACCACCACCCAAACAAACACCCAACTTTGGCAGAAAACATTTAGGAGACACTTTTCAAAGATGTTCTGGACTTGTCCATACATAATCACTGAGTGCTGAACTCTAAGAAACTAACTTCCTTCCTGACTTTTTTCCTTTTCCTTCATTGCAGTTTCCATTTTTCTCCTTCAGTAAATAAGGTGAAGGAAGCTCTCTGATTCATTTGTTACTGACATTAAACACTCCCTTTGCAAAAGCTTTAACCGTATGATTCCTTATTCAAATATTAATTGGTTTCCCTTTGAGTTTATTTCAATATAAAGTAGTATTGAAGATAATCTTCCTTTGATTAACAAAAAACGGGTGACTGCAGTTTATAGCTGGGCTGGTCGCCAAATATGTGCCAGTGATGGGGTTATCTGTCTCCAGTGCATTTCTGCAATACTGAGTGTCCTCCAAGTGCTTGATTTTTGATATAAAACATGTCTCAGTCTATTTCAAATAGAGCAGGCTTTGTTTTTAGAAATATTAAGCAATGATTGTGTAACTGTTTTCTTTGCTGAAGGCTGACTGGTTGCCTTCTCAGGCCTCTGCTGCATCAGTGAGACCTGACAGTGAGTGATAGCTGGTATTGAAAGGGTACCAGCAGTAATGTTCAGTCAGTAGTTAAATCTTACTGTTGGCTGACACTTTTTTGCAACAATTGTATGTTTTTCTTTGTGTCTTACAACTTGAATTATAATTTAAGCGTTCCATGTAGTTTATTTTTTCCCCAACTCCACATGTAGTTTACTGGCATAAGAGACTGATGTGTTTTTATAAAAGAACTCAATGAGGTCAATTATTGGTTAGAATGTTGGTTATATACAGCGTTGAAAACCTGAAGCTTGGCAGAGGGATCATATTTTTTATCACGGTGCAAAAAGTAGATTATTTCATTATGATTTACTTAGAGCTATGTTGCTAATTGCTGTTTGCTCACAACGGAGTCGTGAAGTTGCAGTTGGGATCAGTTTTTCACTGCAAACACAGCTAAAAACTGTAGCCTAACCCAAAAGCATTTGCAGCAAATAATGCTGAATTAAGAAGGAAAGACAATTATGGAGTAACACAGTATTAAAAAAAAATTAAAAAGTGTTGTTAGGTGTTTCCAGGTTCCTCACTGCATCTTTTAGAAATAGTTCTTAACAGAAAATTACTGATGCATCCCTAACTCCAACTGATGTGATGATTTGTTTGTCATTGTCAGTTTAGCATAGTAATTGTGGTAGTTGATTGCAAAGAGAATATTAGATCAAATTATGGCCACCTTGGTGTGATGGTGGAGATCTGGAAGCCTTTAATCCTGCTGATTAAATCTCCACCACTGTAAGTAAAAGCAGGGTCTCAGTGGGCACAGGTAGGCCCTCTCTACCACACAGAAACTTGGAAAGCTTAGAGCTGTCTCTTGCATTCCCATTATTTTCAGCAGAGTAGTAACACTGGTGGATGGGGGGGGAGTATTTGTTGAGCCAAATGTAGGTCTGGTCATGCCTTTGCTGGAGCAGCAGGGGAGGCTGGGGACAGGAATGGCCGAGTGCAGAGTGACAGAGGGACTCCACTGCCAGGCGTTAATCCGTAGTCTGCACAGCTCATTCAGCCACTCTTAACGGACTGACCTTATGTGACACTGTGATCCTTTCGTGCTGTAGGTGAGGAAGCTATGGAGAAGTTCAAGAGGTTGAAAAATGAAGGGAATGATTTTGTAAAAACAGGGGAATATGAAGAAGCTGCAAATAAATACAGTGAGTGCATGAAGTTAAATATTGAGGAATGTACTGTCTACACTAACAGGTAAAGATCCAGAAGCTAACACTGCTTTGTAGGATAACAGTTATATTTTCTCATTTCAAATAGAGATTTTGCATCCCTTCACTCGTTGTGAAAAAGGGATTTTTTTTCCTACATGGTGTTTATAATAACAAAACAGATTTCTTGTAAAACCATTTTTCAAGGGGAGCAAGTATTAATGTCACTGATATATGTCTTAAAGTCTTCTATATGAATAAAGTAAGCAATAGTAGAAGTTATAATTAGCATAGCATTTTGCAGCATTTTTGAGATTTTTAAGAATTTGAATTAAAAACTTAATGTGCAGTAGCAATATCTCAGATATGAAGAGTAATAATTCAGAGAAAATGTACATTCTGGGAAAATAAAAGTAAGAACAGTCATGCATCAGCATTATTTTAAAGGTCGACCTAATTCAGCAGTATAATTCTTTATGCTGTAATCTTATCAGCTTCTACAAACTAAGAAGGATTTGATTAGACCAGTACTTGAAGAGGAGAGTTCCAAGTAATGACTAGGTACAGAGAGCAGTGTTGTTTATTTAATCCAGAACACTTTTTTATCCAGAATGGCTGTATAAAATCCATATTACATTAACCACTGTACTATCATATTGTACTGACATAGGCTCTGCTTTTAAAATACTTGCATATCTGCTTAATTTCAAGCATTAGTCATACTTGAATTTTGACTTTTATTGCAGGAATTGGCTTTCTCTAAATCCATCCAGTGATGTTCTTGATACTTAATGGTTTTATGTACTTACAAAAAATCACATTGAGGTTGAATTGATTGGCGTATTGTAATTAACATTTGCGAGTCAGAAGATGTTGGCACTACAGCACTGTAGAATTTACTTATATTGCAGTATATTCTGTTTTTCTGTGTTAGAGCTCTCTGTTACTTGAAACTGTATAAATATGAAGAGGCTAAGCGGGATTGTGATCATGTTCTGCAGATAGAAGATTCTAATATTAAAGCTTTTTATAGAAGAGCACTAGCGTACAAAGGATTACAGGTGAGGAAAAAGAACATGTCAGGTATTCTTAAGCACTTCTAAACTTGCTTATCCTCTTCAAAGGCAATGAGGTAGTTGCTGTCAATGGGTGAATACAAAGTACTCAGTGTGATGATTCATTACTTTGTAGAGCATTAGGTGTACATAAAACATTATATAAATATTTTCACTACATAAAAACCCACATGTTGATGTAATAATTCGAGAAAATACAAGAATATTGCAATAAATAAGGTTTGACTGGAGACTGGTTAAGCAAATTTCAAATCTGTTCTAATGTTCTAGTATTCTCCTTCTGGGTATCCCGGTCTGTTTTAGCTGTCACGGAGTTTACCATAACTTTGCTGATGACAAATGGATTCTCTCCAAGTCTGTCTTCATCTGTGCAAACTAAAACCTCAAGCTGTCTTGGCATCTGCTCAGGTTTAAGTGTCATATTAGACCAGGGTTTTAATTACCGTCGTTTTCTCTCTCTTTCTTCCCCAAGTGCATTACAGCCCTTTGTCAGTACTGTACTTTGTCACTCTGTGGCAGTGTCAGTACTCAGCCTTTTCCATTCCATCTGCACTCTGGTAGTGTCTCTACAGTGCTCATCTTACATACAGGTTTTAGAGTATCCTTTAACCTGATCATCATAAATGCAGACACATTGTTGATGCAGACAGTCATATCCATGCTGAATGTGACTTCAGATGTCATGTTCTATCACTTGAACCATGTAATTCTGTTTGTCCCTCCCTCTGGTGGTTCCCCATTTTCAGTGATGTTAAATTAGCCTTTATACTCCATAATTTTCCCACAGCAATCCTTGCTCTACCTGTCAGCTCTTACCTGGTCTTACATTACCAGCTTCTTGATTTTGTAGGCTCATGGTGGCAGCTCTCATCACCTGCTTTGCATTAAATTTACAGATGTCTTTGAACAAGCATCTGAAGTGCTGTATTCCATGTTGCAGGAGTGGACTGGAGGTCTACCAAGTTTCATTTTGAAGGACTACCATTGTCCTTCAAATCAATGGACACTTACTCAGACTTCCATTATGTTTGATGCCTTAACAAAAAATTACCAGATGGTGTCTCAGCTTCCAAATCACCTGAGAACCTGTTTGTGCTTAGCAGCATACCAGCCTATTCTCATCCCGAGTTATAATTCCAGATGCAAGTCCTAGGAACATGATACATTTATTCCTCTGTTGCAGTAGCTATGAAATTTTGGAAGTGTGAATTTTGTGTAATTTTTTGTAATATTTTTCTAATTTTGTGTGATTTTTTTTTCTGTAACTGTGCTAAGCTACCTGGTACTAATCATCTCTAACCTTATGTTGTTAAACTTGATAAAACGTCAGTATAAATATATGTACATGGTGATTCTACCAGGCAGAAAAAAAGGGTGTTACACACCCGTGAAGAAGGTCGAGAATTGGAGAAATAACTAATGCTTTTTTTGCATATCCCGGAAAAAAAGTGCTGTTTTTGTATTTTTGGAGACAACCTGAAACATAGTGATGATGAACTCCTTCAGAACAGTCTGAGCAGGGGTCTCCCAAAATGTTTTGTTGTGGTTGGATTTAATGCCTTCATTATTGCTAATTTCAGGGATGAAAGTGATAGGTAAAATCAGAGAAAGTGACAAAAGTGATCTGAAGTTGACAAATGACTATAATGAAGAATTGTATGAGCTAAAGGCATGTAGTTCAGCAAAGACCTAGCTACGGTGGGAAGTGTTATCTGTATGTAATTAGACACACATTTAACTACAAAAGCTGAAGTGGAATTTAATGTAGTAAACATGGGGGTTTTTTACAGGTTTACCAGGATGTAGCTAAGGGAAGATCAGGAAAAAATGTTAGTGAGATGCATTAGGCCTGTGACACAGGACCCCAAACATCATCTTCTGCAGCTGGTAGTCCACCCTCTTGCTTTGGGTACAGTCATCTTGTATGATTTCTGTTGGACAGTTGGGCAGGCTGCAGTTTTAAATTCAGTAGAGTTGGTTCCTGACCCTTTTTACTGTTTCCAGAACAGAATCTCGTTTCTTATATAATTGTTCCAGACATATAAATGGAACATATAAATGTTTCAGAATCTCGTTTCTTATATAATTGTGAATCCTCACATCCGTAATTCAAGTAATTTAGCTTAATTAGTAGCAGATTTCTGATAAAAGCAGCCTGGCCCCTTTGTGCATTCCTTAGGGCTACATAATTCTTTCACTCTTCTTCATGACCGAGCGGGCTTCAGTTCACTGCTGTTGTCCTGCACCTGGAATACTGGCCGCCAGTATGGAACAAAATGTGGGAAAGAGTTTGAGTGACTTGGACGCTGGCTCCTCTGTTACAGTTGAGGTGCTGAGGAAGTACCTCAGGTGGAACATGAGGATATTTTTTCCATGACAATACAAATTATTTAATAGCAACCTTATGATGCTGCTTGGGAACAGAAGAAATCCTAGACCACTCACACAAGAAACTATGTTGGTCTTTTACTGTCTGCATGGACTTTCACTGTTTACTACGGCATTTTATCTTTATTTTTGATGTTCCAGCCCTTACAGATGTCTTGATTTTTGTATGTGATAATCACAGTCTTCCTCAATTGATGTGATTAACTTTGTCTCTCCAGAAAATTTTGTTTAAAAAATAGTAATTATACAGAAAAAAAGTGAAACAAAAGCATTAAACAAATTAGAAGACTGGTTATTGAGGAACTGTCTGCTAATGCCACTCTGTCACTGTGTTTGTCCTAATCTTGTTTAGCCCAGAGGTCATAACATAATCCCAGTCTTCTCAAGTATTAGCAAAATTTCACTGTAAGAGATGGTCTATTGGATTGAAACCCAGGAAGATTAGATATATCTTTAATCAAAGCTCAGTTTAACTCTCATATTGACAAAGCAAGTATGCAGACTTGCTGGACTTACATTATATTAATTGTGAAGCAGTGTTAAGTAACTGTAAGTAATTACAGAACACTGTAATTACTGCTTAAAAGCAGCAAACTTCAATAATATGCTCTGTGATACAGGGAACAGGTTTCTGAGAATAAGTTGTTTCATATCACGTATTTAATTGGAAGTATTTAGTCATAGAGTATTAACTCATTCTCATTTCCTTTTTCCCCTCTAATGAAATCACACTATCAGTATATAGGGTGTTTTTGAGGGAATTTATATACAAGAGGGTGGGAATTGGTGCTATAAAGTTATTTATTAAATGAAAGCATCAGTCTGTAAATGTGTCTGCCTAAAGGCACAGTTCAAGTTGTTGAGTTTTTCTCTGGGCAGAGCCTTGGGTAGTTGGGAGTTCCCCAAAGCCTCTTTGGTTTAGGGCTTTGGGCAGGGATTGGAGATCTTGTGGCTTTTTTTTTTTCTTTCTTTTTTCTCTTCTGTGTGGATGTGTGCATGTGAGAACGAGTGCAGGTAAAGCAAAGCAAGCAGCAGTAGGTAGGTAGGTGAATTTCAGGAATGCAGGCCTCTATTGAGGGTTTTAACTCTAAACTGACCAATCAGCTACAACCACGATTTTACAATTTCTTTACACTTACTAGAATTCTATTTTAAAATATAATTGAAAGACAGTGTCAGTTCTTACACATTCTTATGGGTATTTGCACATTTTATCTATCTACGTACATGTTATGTTTATGTTCTCACTCTATCTTAAAAATGCAAAACAATATTCTACTGTGTTTTAGTTATGTCTATAGAAAGCACTGAACTTCTGACTGGAACTTAGGGCTCTCTGCTTTTACTCAAACACATAGGAAAGCATGAAATATATTTCAACTTACTTATGTGGTTTAATATATCTTAATTTCTCTAAAGGCTTTAACTCAAATTCTGCATTCATTTCTCCCTCTGAGGAACTCAGAGGGAGTCTGGATTTTTGGTTTCTAACATCAGTATTTAGTTTATTTTTGTCTACTTAGTGTCCAGATCCTAGTATTTTTACCTTTCTTACTTTTAAAGGACAGTAGGGTAATTCAGATTTATTTTTCTAGTGATGTGCTTACGAGAAAAATATTTCCTTCTACTTACAGAATTATGAAGCCAGTGTTGATGATTTCAACAAGGTACTTCAAATAGATCCAAATGTTCTTGAAGCACAAAAGGAATTAGAGGAGGTAACCCAACTGCTTCACCTTGACAGCAGTGCTGGAGCTGGGAGTCAGCAAACGCAAGGGAAGAAAATAACCATACAAGAGGTGGTATACCTGTTCATTTCTTAAAAGCAAACATAACAGAAGCCACACATAGGAGGAGATAATATTAATGCTTTTGTTTGCCCATCTTGAGTCTGTATCGTTGGGGGGGATGGTGTTGCATTTTTCACATCACGTTGGGGGCATATTAGAGGATTTTTATGTGCAATAAAGCTTGGACTGCTCACAAGTGTATTCAGAACTGCAGCAGGAAGGGAAGTAGTCGATTTAGATAGCACTAAACTTGAGGATATGCTCCTTGTAAACAAAAGCTGCTTAAGCTTTGAAATACGTTTTACAGAGTGCAGCTGTGAAATAGCAGTTTTGTTTTTGAAGTCTGTGCTCCTTGGGCAGCCTCTGGGGCGGTGCTGGCAGAGGTCTGTGGTCAGCAGATGTGCTGGCTGCTCCTGTGCTGGTCCTAAAGTTATGGGTCTGAAAAACGAAATCCTACCCTAAAGAGCCAGAGTAAAACATCTGTAGGATCTTACAAAAGAAACACAGGAGTAATGTTATGTACAGGATCAAAACGTTAGCTTTGCACAGTTCTGGGTAGAATTAGGTGATGAAAGGATTTTCTCAGTCATCTGATATTTTTGGATTGTAGCTTTGCTGGTCGTTTAAGAATTTTTTTTCCCTTTTCATTTAAAAATTTATAGTTAAAATGCATAGTTACCAGTCTGTACAGCGATACTGTAATTTGATAATGTAATTTCGGAATGTGGTATAATGGAAGCTGCAGTTATTAATATAGGGAAAAAAAATACGTTCTTGAAGTACTTCAGGTTGTCACGAGCTCGTGGGATTTTATGTAACCGGCATAAGCTGGTATAGTGTTAGTTAAGCTCTGAGTTGTGACAAACAAAGGGACCTGGAAAGTGTTTAGAGGAGGTTTGGGAAGTGACCACATTGTTCACAGACCAGCTAACTACATTGCTGGCACTGGTAATTTCTCTAGGGGTGATGCAGGAAGCATTTATATTTGCTGTCATAACTACAACTGCCCCTGTGGAGAGGCTCCCCTCTTTTACCTGCTGTAGTACAAGGTAGTTCCATAAAAACAAAGAAAACTAAAATTAGAAAAATAATATATCATCATTATTCCATGTTAATCAAGCTGTAATTATATAAAAGAGAGTCAAGGTTTCTCCCTCAATTCTAAGGATTGTTGAAAAATAGAACAAAATGTCTATAAGCCAAATGCAGTATTTTCCAAAAATTACTAATCCCCTCTTCTGTGCAATACAGTGTCTTCAGACTTTTCAAAATACTTGGCATTGAGAGACCCTGTTCAGTAAGTTTTAATCAGGTTATACTTATTTCACAACTATTGATGGCTTGAAATAGATTTTAGCAAATGTAGTTGGTCCCATAGTTCCATAGTTAATTTTTAGTGACTGATTCCTGAAACTTGATAGAGGCTGCAGTCTCAGGAGAAGTTAAATGGATAGTGAAGCAGTTTATCCATGCTGAGCTTTCTCTTTCCAAAGCAAGACTCCAGACATTACTTGATCCAGCTGCCACGTGCCTGTACTGCCCTGGAGGCACAGCAGAGAAATGAAACACGGGTGTCTGCTGCCTTGACTCCGGGTGTCCCTGTCTTCTGGAACTTCACATTTAATACAGGTGTAGAGTCCTCCTTCTTCCCGGTGCTCTGCAGGGGTGATTCCACAGTGCAGTGCCAAGCAGTGAAAAGGAGGTGTAAAAAGCACACTTGTGACTGTGAGCCTTCAAAGGTGAATTAGAGAGCTCCTGTTCTGGGGGTAGTAGGACATGGAAGAACATGGGTGTCTTTCTTTTTTGAGGAGTAGAATGCCAGCTTTAATCCAGTTACATGATAGATAAATGCAGTTTATGAAGCTTCAGGTTCTCTCTGTGTCAACATTAAGTGATCTGTTGCCACTTTGTTTGTGAAGGTGACTGAGCCTGATGAAGAGAGGCAGTTTGCTGCATCAGAAGATGCTGAGCCCCACCATGTTCCTGCTGAGGAGGCTGCTCCAAAGCGAGCACCACGGCGATCCTCTGAGAAACTTCGTGTTTCGAAACCATCCAACGCTTACGACTTCGGCCAGGTCGTAAATGCAGTGATTGCCAATAAGGATAAAGCTGCTTGTGCAGATCTTTTAACAGTTACTGATCCAAAAACATTGCCAGTGCTGCTAAGTAACAAACTTGAAGGAGAAATCCTTCTGATTTTTGTCCAGTCATTGGAACATTACATAGTTGGAAAAGATCCTGGCCTTGCGTATCAGCACCTTTTCTACTTAAGCAAAGCAGAAAGATTTAAGGTAAGAGCCTAGACTGATTGAACGTGCACTTAATTGCACAGAAATCTAAAGGAAATTTTCGTATCTTAAAAGGAGAAAACATACTGACTTTTGTACCTCTCTCAGATACTATGATTTTCAGTTAACTTGTGCTGATTATAAAATAATTTGTTGGGGTTTTTTTTCAGGTGGTGCTGGCCCTTCTTAGCAAAAATGAAAAAGAAGACGTACAGCAACTGTTTGATTTACTTTCAGAAAGCCAGAGTGATCAGTACTCACTGGAAGATCTTGAGAGCCTTAAGAAGGTTTATGAACTTTAAGAAGTTAAAGTTTATTGGCTGCATGCACATAGTTCATGTTAGAAGATGAATGAATGAACTCTGCACACTTGCCTGGGTTCAAGTGGGTCTTTACCTGGACTGCTGGAATTCTATTTTATTTTGACAGCACATCATATTCAAAACTTGCTGCTCTTTCCTTCTTGTAGTTGTATACATCTCTAGAATTCAATGCCCATCTGTGTTCAGTAACAGAGTTCATTTCATTTGGCATACTGATTTTATTTAGACTCAGAAAAATATATTTTACGTTACATATGCAATGTGAAATACCTTGATGGTACAATAGCTAAATACACTTCATCACTTGTTACATCATTTTGTGAGTTCTAGGTTCTTGTGATCAAGAAGTGTCTTCAAGATAAATGGGTCAGTTAGCAGTAACTTTGCTAAAAGGAGTTTACAAGAAGTATTAACATTTTTCAGAAAACTCCTGTGGGCCATCTGTTTGTTCACGATTCCTGGTCTGTACAAAACAGATTTAAATATTTTGGCTCAATATATCTGAACAAAAAAGGTGAATTAATTATATATTAGCTTGTCATGGAAACAATTATTAAATGGATGGGTATGTTTGTAACAAATGAGTAATTTTTAGTGCACAGAGAACTTTTTTCCTGTGTGTGCAGGAGGATTGCTGGTTTTCTGACTTTTTTGGGCAGTGACAGAAGAACAAGTGGCTGCACTTCACAATAGAAATATTTAACTCTGAGTTTTATAATCAGATTATTTAAAATATCAGCTACTTCTGTTTACAGATACACATATAAAACTAAGAGTAAAACAGCTTTTTGGACCAGTATGATTTTTTTTTTTTAATTTCAGGCATTACTTAACGTTTTATATTTGATTCTGACAAAGTTCCTTCAAAGGTGAAGCTTTTAAATTTTTCAGATATCCCAATGCCTTCTTTGCACAGGTGATATAAATGTATATCAGACTCAGCACTGCAGAAATATCATTAAGAATGTTGTTAGAATGAAAATTTTTCTCAGGTGTATATTAATTAATAAAGTTTTTTTTCTTGAGAAGTACAATTATGGCTTCTTTTCTGGTTCAGTACACTTCAGACTTATAATTCTGACTTGTGGATTATGAGCTTCAGCTTGGGGTGCCAAGAAATGAGGGTTTTAATTCCTAAAGCATCATCAGTACAACTGATATTTAGCATTTAACGGGTTTTCACTTTGTGTGTGTGTGACCTCCTCAGATGAAGACAGACCCTAAGCTTTGGCTGGTTGAGGATGTAAAACACAGCATTGCTTGCAGTCATTTTGGTGATGGTCCTGCCTCATTCAGGTTTCATTGAGATTGGCTACTTTTTTAGACAGCATTTGGGAGGGCCTGACGGACAGGCAGAACAATTTCTGAAGACACAGAACTTAGAAAAAAACTAAAACACAGGTGAGGGACTGTACTGCCAGTTTGGCCTGAACAGCTCAAGCCAAGAGCAGCAGTCTTCAAAACTGAAGGGGCAGCATTATTCCACTGGAAGCCATTTGGGGGGCAGTGGGTGCAGAACGGAATATCTTTGGGTGTGGATTTCACCATTTGTTTGGCAGGTAAGGGCTGCCTACGTCTGTTGTTCTTCCCTTTGTTCGGGAAACTGCAGGGGAAAATTCTGCAGCCCTCAACAGCTGCAGCTGAACAGCAAACGTGGGGTCACCTGTCAAAGACAATGTCCTTGGCCACAATGCCCTTGGCCAGGTGAGGGCAAGTGGCCTCTGCACAGAGGCAGCCACAGCAGCCCAGGTGTGGCCCTGGAGCAGCTGCAGACCAAAAGTAGCTCCTGGCTCACCATGGACCTGCTGCAAAACACATTTTGTGTAATTGTACCCGTCTGTGTAATGGGGAGCAGAACAAGCCACAGCGCTGAATTACTGCTTTCCTCACTGCTGGGCCAGGAGCTCGTCTGTCCCTGGGCAGTCCCCATCCCTGGTCTAATTTTCCCCTCCTGTGTTTGAACACCCCCATATTTTAAATCTCGTTTCTGCTCTGTGCTTGGCCTTTATTTATGCTACTTTTTTGTTTCCCTCTGCCCTCCATAATCATAATCTCTTCTGCAGCTTTGGCTGCTCTGCCAGGCAAAAATAGGACTGTAGGTGCCACCTCAGCACTGCAGTGCCTGGCCTCAGTGTGGGCCCAGAAACAACAGAGTGGGCGAAAGGGGGAGCAAGAGCACCCCAAATGTCTTACCTGGCTTTGTGGCAGGGAGACCCCAATCCCAGCATGGTGTTATGCTCTTGGCTTGTCACTCACCCCCTCAGTGTCAACATCCACCTATAAAAATAAACCAACCAGACCCAACAGCAAGACAAAAGCAGGAGGAGAGCCCTGGTTCTGCAGGTGATGGGAGCAGGGGAGTGAATGTGACCCTGCAGTGGCAATAATGCAGCCAGTCACACACACAGAGGATTTCCTGTACAGCCGAGCTGACCAGGCCTGCAGAGACACAGCTGCTCCTGGACACACGTCCCTGGTTTTCACACAAGAGATGATAGCAAGATTCTTTCTGTAGCCACTAAAAATGCAGTCAGTGGCCAGGGAATGGCACAGGAACAGGGGTTCACACTTGTTATTTTGGTCCTTTCAAAATATTTTTGACGTTTTTCAAGAAGCCAACTCCGGGCTGACGGGTGCTACCAGGGCTGAGTGTCACCATGGCAGGGTTGCTTCCCTGGCCAAAAAGTCAATGTACCACAGGGCCACCACTCTTCCCTCTCTCCCTGCATAGTGGTGCAGGCCCTGGTGAGAGCCCAGTTACTGGCAAACCACATTCCTTGCCCTTACCGGGGATGTATTTCCACTCATCAGAACCTGCTCTGCTTTACACAATCCAGTTGCACAAATAAAGGGCTACTCCTGTGGCTGCCAGGCCTTTCAGAAGACAGACTTGTTCATTACAATGAACAAAATAAGAGTTTTGAACAACCGGGAACAAAGCTTCTTCCCTACTGTAAATCAAGATTATGACCCAAGTCAGTGTAACTCTGCTCAGCAGCTGTGAGCTGCAGCTACCTACCCAAGGGACACAGGGCCAGCACCTGGAGCAGGGGCTCACCCCAGCTGGCTGAGGGGGATGAATTATCACCGACCCCTGAGTCCTCACTCCTCCCCCGGGCGCCTGCTTGGGCCGTCCCCTAGGGGCTGTAGCACGTTTCAGTGCAGAGGCAGCCTCCAGCTGCGGCCGTGCCATTTTCTTGCAACCCTGTGCCACTTCTCAGTTGCTCCTTGCTAAATCCAGCCTCGTAAACACAGTCAGTGACATGAGAGGTTTTCCTTGTAAGCAAGGGGGATTATGAAGGGATACAGTGCCCCTCACACAGCATGCTGTGCTCAGAAATGTCTCGAGAATGCCGCCTGTGAGTAAAGGGAAGCTTGAGCCCATGCAACCCCATCAGCACGGGTCTGGTGCCTAAACACAACCGAATTTTAATGTCCTCATTGTTGAGAGGTAATCAACAATAAAGCCAGCTTTCTAAAGCCAGCTCACCAGGGTCTGGTGCAAGGAGAGTTGTACCTGACATCTCACAGACATCAGTTACCTGGCCTGGCACATGAGAGAGGTGCGACAGCAGAATCATGGCAGAGCAATCTGCCAAGACCTGGGGGTGTGTTCAGCACAGAAGCTCAGTGTCACCCATGAGGCTGTGGATCAAACTCCTCCCTTTCCTCCAGACCAGCCTCGACGACCAAGTGCCTCAGAGCCACTTTTCTCTGAACCCTCTCTCTCCTACCCTTTGAGACCGAAGGTAACAAAGACATTATCACCAGACTGGGACTGTGCTTCTCACCATGATCAGGCCTGGGGGTTCTTCAATCCTCTCAGGGAAACAATTTTGCTCCCACAGCAACACCAGATTATTCCATGTGGAAAGACCAGTGTGTCACCTTTGGGACTGGCAGGAGCAGTCAAGGTGGTAACTGCTCTTCAGATCTTTGTCATTTCAGAAAGTGATTCTAAATAAATCTCAACATCATTCCAAAGTTTCTGTTCAAGACTGCCACAATTTCACCTGAACTAGAATATCAATGGGTTTTAAGTTCATTAATTCTAGTATTTTTCAATCTTCAGCTTGATTATCCTTAAAATGCATTATTATTCATGAAAGTGGTGGTATTACTAAGTAGGCAACTATTTAAAAATCAATCTGAATGACTGGAAGAGATGTAAGTCAGTCAAAAAATCTTTATGCAACAGTAAAAAGTAATTAGCTCATACATGCAACACTTCATGACACTCATTGAATGAAAGGATGGATGTATAAGCCTGGATGCTTCACTACAAAAAAAAAAACCATGCAAACATCATGAAGAAAGCTTTCATGATGGCTTTTATCTAATGCTGTAACTATCTTAAATAGTCTCAGATACAACAGATAACAAAATAAATTTCCTCAAGATCTACAACCCGACATGAACTAGTCAAATTGGCCAGGAATCATGAAAAAAATTTCTGAAAAAGATCCACCATGCTAGGAGATCAGATGTAAACTTGATCTTTCCTGCAATTTATTTCAGTGGGGAAAAAAAAAAAATCGAATTCTTACAGTAGATCTGTAAATAAGCATCTTCTGCATCAGTATATTAATGGAAGTGTATATTTTACTTTTTTATAACTCAAAATTCGGTGATGCATTAAATTAATTGGTGCTGTTAAGACTGCCTCACATATGAAAAATGACCTAAATATTACCTCTGAATTAAAAAATGTTACAAAATTAACCAGTAGAACTGATTAATCAGTTTTTCTGCTAAAAACTTATCTCCAGAAAAAAATTTACCTGCATTTTAACATTACCTCTTAAAGTGATGTATAAAATTATCAGATGATTTCAGAGTGACTGAAATCAAACTGATTTCAGTGAGTGATTTTATCAAATAATGGCATTATTTGATAAAATTTATTTACAAGACTAAACCATATTTCCAATTACCTGCACAGCAAAATTGAGGTCTTGAGAAATCAAGAGGTAGGTTTAAACTTGCTGAAATAGCTCTTCCATATGACAGTAGAGTAACTTGTAAATGGGTTTGGGATGAGGCAATCCAGCTTGGCTTCTGCAATGCATCCCCATGGGTTTCAGTTTCTCACTTCCCTGGCCTCTCATGATGCAGGTGAGAAAATGAGCCTAAGGAACAGGCAGGTCAGCTCGGCAAAAAACACCAGGTGTTACCCAGAAACTCTGGCCAATCTGTGGTGTTTCAGAATGAATTCTGTGCAGCCCATGTGAACTGAGAAGAGCATCACTTTAGACAGAGAAAATAGAGTTTGAGTTTAGTCAGTGATCTGACTTGTGCCAAGATGGTGCAGTTTTGTTCAAAGAGCTCACGCCAGAACTGCATCCCTCTCACAAAACCATTTACTGTCCTGCCTGCCAGAGAGGCAGCTCAGATTTCTTTTCATCTTGGAGAAGGCTGAAGTCTTGTACAAAATGCAACTGACTTTAGAGCTTACATTTCCAAGAATCAGAGCACTCAACTTCCAAAGCACACCTCATCAAATAAAAATATTTAAAGGCAGCAAGAGGTAAGAGCAGTCGGGAAAGAAGGCTCCCAGGGAACGTACATTCCCTGTAAAAATAGGCCTATTTTCATAAGGCTGATCAGCACATTAAACAACAGACCACTAGAAGTCAGTATTTAGACATTTATTTCAGATATGCAGTTTACACGCATATTATTGAGCAAAACCGAACTGCAAATATACAAATACTGTAACAAGCATTACCAAATAACGTAACTGGCACTAGTGTTATAAGCTATTACTGAAACTGGTGAGGATAAGTCACGGAAGAGGACTGTAGCTCATGGCATTCTTTTCATCCAATCAAACTTCCAGTAGCACCATAATGGCAATACATGAAACACAAGACAGAACATTGTTAACTGTTATTCTGAGATTCACAACTTTTTTTTTTTCATTTTAGTGAATTACTTAGCAAAAAAAACATTAACAGTGCAGGCGCTTTGGCCAACTTCAGCTTGTGTTCAGCTGTACATCTTCCATATGCAAAAGAAAAAGAAAAAAGCCAGCATATTTGGAACCCATCTTTGCACTTGGGCAGTCATTGCACTGCACTAAAGATTCTGGGACTGAAGACAGGCATGTCTTGCAAAGAGATGTCATGTCCACTAAAGCCTGAGTGAGTCTTTGGTAGGCCAATACCTCATTATTATATCTACGACAGTCATTTTATTCACTAGGATTTTCTTTTGTGATCCAAGGTGGCCAAAGAGGACATTCCGGAAAACATTACAGTAAAATCCTCAAACGACCAGGCACTTCCAACCCAGTCTTTTCCAAAGGCACCAAGAATGGACGGGGCACCAATATTCCCCCTAATGAAAGGTGACTGCATCTGCTTTTCTACAATGCTTAGAAATCACTGGATTGTTATTTTACAGTTTTTATACACTATATAGTAACCTTATCTGCTGCATGATTGGTTGCATGAATAAATAGGTAACCCCACTGTTCTACACAGGTGATGTCTCCATTCCACCATATTTTAAGTACCAATTTCTTATGTTTTGAAACTATGTAAAAGCCATAACCCTGCTCAAAGTGTATACACATACAAACACTTCTGACACAGGCTACATCCATCTGAAGATATGCAGTTCATTCTACATGCATTCTAAATACAGTGTGTCCAGTTATGAAACAAAATTATCATTCTGAATATTCACTGTTGAAGTATGTTTGTATAGGTCTCTGCAGGTCTTTGCTTCCCTTAAATTTAAGAGTTCACACAAGAATGGTTTTAAGCCACTAATGCTCAGCTAACACCCTTTATCCCAAACCCCATATTTTCCAAGTGAACAGTGCAGGACATATTATTCATTTCAGCATTTAACATATTAAGAATTTACCAGTTTTTATCTAAATACACCAAGTATATGCTTTCAAGCAAAGTTGTGGCAAAAATACAAAACATGGACGTATTTGTACTGCTGTAATGCACTTGGTTAAAGCCTTCATGTCTCTTCACACAGGTCGAAGATCCATAGGAAGTATTTTGCCTTATCAGACAAGTATATAGAAAATGCAGTTGTATCAAAACCTTGCTTCTGCTGGTCACCTGAAACTTATGGAAGTCGCAAGTGATTCAACCAGCTTTGACAGGGTTCTTTAGTGGCAAATATATTTTTGCAGCACTTACAGATTTACATTTCAGTCTGAATAGCAGTGCTTAATTCCACAGCCTGTTGTGAATGGTTGTTGTTTGTTTCTTTCAGTGTTTCACCAACACCTAAATCTACATCTGTTGAAGATCCATTATTAATGCTTTCCTCAGCAATGTAACTCAGCTGTGGAACATCAGTGCTTGGGGCTGTTGGAACAGGCACAGGGATTCCACTCAGCTGTGGAGAGTTTTCCAAGCGGTCGTTTTCCACCTCTGGGAGAACACTGACTGTGGTAAAGCGCGTGTGATAGTCGCTGGAACCATGGCTACAGGAAGTTTTCATACTTTCCATATCCGAGCAACTGAACTCGGAGAAATGGCTGGAGTGTGAATCTGCTACAGATGGAATACTATCGCTCAGAGAGGGAGAGTCAAATTCACTGGAGTTTGTGCTTTGCTGTTCCAACAGCTGAGCATCCATGTCCTCTCTCGTCTCATTAATCTTCATGCTGCTCTTCTTCCTCAGCTTACCCTTGCACTTCTTCCCCGCCGTGCTGTCCTTGCACCACTTGGTGGCGCCGGCTTTGCCTTCGGGCGGGCCGGAGCAGCCGGCGGAGCCGCGCCCGGCACCGTCCTCCACGCTGCTGCTCCCGCTGTGGTGCCGGAACTTGGCTGGCTTGGATTCGATATCCACCTGCACTTCCAGGCTGTTACCTTCCCTAGAACAGAGGGGAATCCGTGAGTGTAGAGTGGTCATCGGAGGCTGGAACGAACTCTTGCTCGCTTTCCAACATACACGGTGAAAGTGGGAGGGATGTATCTTGTAAGGAGAAATGTTTAACCAAATAAACAGCCCACAGGAAAACACAAAGTCTGAACGACCAAACACGTTACTGAGCTCCAGCAAGGGCGCTCCCCTTTGGAAATAACCCCCACTGGTAACAAATTCTACACTTTCAAAGTGTAATCTTGAATGTAGAATAAAACAGAGGCATGCTTAAAATATGCTTTAATAAGCAAGGCTTATAAATATTCCATTTTCACCACATTTCTCTTACCTGTCCAAAGGGATGTAGGAGTTCAGAATGGATCCTGCCATTGCTTTGGTACTGGCATTGTCACTAACTGTTCCCAAGCTAACTGTGCCAGATTCTCCACTCAGACTGTATCGTTCTTTCTGCACATCTGCTTGTACTTCCAGTCTTTGAGAGAAAGAGAGAGAAATGCATATACTGCCACAACAGTTAAAGCACACTAGCTGAAAATTAGTGTCCCCTTGTAGATGGCAGTAAGTAAATAAGTCAGTAGCAAATAGAGTTCCTGAGTCACTCCAGTACAGGTGTGCTTATTTACCCTACTGACACGTTCTCCATTCTCACTGTCAAAAATTACTATTTTTTGATTAAAACCAAGCAAACAAAAACACCTCAAAGCAAAACCTTTAAAAGATTAACTTCCTAAAGGCACAACCAAAAGTTCTGGATTCTTTCCCTTCCGGGATTTACAAGGACAACTTCCAGGTTCAGCTACAGTTCTTCTGCGGATAGTACACTGTACTCTAAAAATGGTAAAAACAACCAGAAGGGTACATAAATTCAAGACATGATCGTTTCCATGTTTCCCCTGCTGCAAATTACTACTTGATCAAATAAGAGGCAGAGAACTTTGTTCTGTACTCTGCTTTACATTGTATTGCTATAAACTGCTACAGGAATAACAGAAACCTGACCAGTCAAGTTGGGCTCAACAGATAAGCCAGAAATCAAATTGCAAGCTTTTTTCCAAATGTTTATCTGTGTTCTGATAGTGAAATTGAAGTGGTTTTTTTTTTGTTTTAACTCTCAGCTCTTTAAAGATGGTATGTAAACCTCACTCAGCAGTCACAGCCTGGCACACCTGTCCCAGC
This sequence comes from Tichodroma muraria, assembly GCA_013390105.1. Taxonomy (NCBI): domain Eukaryota; kingdom Metazoa; phylum Chordata; class Aves; order Passeriformes; family Sittidae; genus Tichodroma; species Tichodroma muraria. Next base: position 4,883 of record WAAG01043236.1, on the reverse strand, counting down.
AGAGGGGAATTCTTGACACTGTCCCACTCTCTTCAATTCTATATAGCCTGGACTGCCAAATTACTCAAAATGAACAGTGTTGGCAACTGATTCAAGGAGCAAATTCCATCCTGAACCCCACATGCTAACAACCCTTTCTACACACTCCCTTTCTCTTCAGGGGACAGGAGAGCCAACTACCAGACAGGTCCAAATTCACAGAAGGCACTGGGCATGTGACAAGAAGCTGCCACCTTGGCAAGGCCAGGTGTTCATCTGCCTCCCCTCCTGCCTGAAGTCCATCTGTAGTCCACACTCCACCCAGGTGTTCTGAAGGCAAAGCTTGGTGCCCGCAGACCAAACCAGTCAGCAGTTCTGACTTTTGGGTGAAGTACACCAGAGAACAAAACCGTGTTACAGATGAGCTGCCTCCCCCTGACTCCTGTCTCCAGGCAGCTCTGCTGGGGAAGGACAACAAGATCTCACGCCCCACTCAGCCTAAACAACGTCAAAACCTTGAGAACTGTGGTCAGGAAGGATCTCTTGAAAATCAGTAAGTTTGTCAGGGATGAATTGTTTATCTGCCAGAGACAGTTCCTTTTAATAGGAGCCGGTATCAAAAAGCAAAATTCGGAGAACCGAGGAGGTGCACTGCCTGTGCCTACATGTGGAGCAGGGCAGTGCAGGGCTGGGAGCAGGCCCCTCACCTGTTAAAGCAGTTCACCATGGCACTCCCCGAGAGGCTCCCCGTGATGCTGGCCCCAGCCAGGGCCATGGTGCTCGCCGTCTCGCTCAGGTTGTCTCGGATGGCTCCAATTCTGTCCATGTGGCTGCCGCTGGCGCTCAGGCTGCCCGTCAGGCCCCCGACGCTCCCCTCCCCTATGCTGGGGTTGTGACGCGCCTCTGCCACCGACGTGGCATCTACACAGAAACAGAGAAGGCCCCTCAGCTATGGGAGCAGCGCTTAGCTGTTTCTAGAATGTGACCGTGAAAGCTGTTTCTGAAATTACGCTGAGAAGAAGGGTTTATAAAACACGTGGTCACAAAAAGAGAACTTGGTCAAAAAAAACCCAAACAAACCCAAACCCACAAACAACAAGAAATAATTAAAAAAGACATCTTCCTTGGAGCTGCTATAATGGCTATGCCTGACATCACATACTTAAGATAGCCAAAAATGAACCGCGGATAGGACAGGAAACATGGATAAAAGGAATGCAGAGAGACCGTATCACACAGGAAAGTGCCATGTAATCAAAAAATTGAAGCATCAGACCAGTCTTTAGTTGGCCCTATTAGAAATAAAAATATCTAACAAGCTTCCACAAACCAGGATTCTGAAAGAGCGAGAGGCGATTATCATCTGAGAGGTGCAATTTCAGCAATAAGCAGAAGCAGCACCAGATGCAAATAACTAGTATCTAAGATAGAAAATACAAGTCACAAAGTCCATATTTATAGAAAATGGAACACTGAATTTTCTTACCTACAGCTGCATTTGTTCCGCCAACGTTTATATCATTTTCATCATCGAATTCTATCCTGACACCTTTTCCGTTGCCAGCTGACACACCACAGCCTCCACTTCGGCAGAGGGAAATTGGAACAACTCCATACACGTATGCCAGCATAATAGGAACACCAATACCTACAGAGGGAAGCAGAGTCTTTCATTAGAAGTGATTTTTATTTTAGAGCCTTTCATAAAGGCAATTTCATTTTCCAAGATTTCTTAATATTTGATTAATATTACACTTGAAAGAGATCAGAAGGGTGAAAAATTAAGAAATATTGGTAAATCACTAAGGTGAAATGACAGAAAGTAATTTCAGCAGGCAGAATGTCCTGTCAACATTCATAGGAAGAGAAGCTTAATGACTGATGAATTAATACTTTCTGTATGTCCATAACATACTTTACAGACGAAACTAAAGTACTTTAAAGATTCCCAAAACTCCACTGGGGACTCCACTGTTCCACCTGAGAGGCAGAAATAGCAGAGATCATTTCAAATGTTACTCAACTAAAAATGTTAGTACCTCTACTACTTTAATAAGGGACTTCAATTTACATCCACTGAAGGAAGGACGTGACTTTGCTATCAATTTAACAGGACTTATCATTATTATTACTCTGGGATTTTTCAAAATAAGTTCTTCTTAAAAGTTCACAATTCTGTGGAGTATGGTGGCAGGAATGAAGGGAAACCAGCTAAAGGAATTGTAGACTAAAGCACACGCAGATACACACACAGATACACACACATCTGTCCCACCACTTCAAGTGGATGATGGAAGTTAGTCTTTTAGCATAAGAATTAAATCATCCTATGGCTTTGCTGATGGAAGTATACAGAAGGTACAAAAACCAGCAGATTGAAAAATGTCAAATTAGTGCATTCTGAAAAAGTCAGGGCAGAAGCGGGTCTAATAGAAAGGCTACTCAGTCTAATCTAAAAAAACAAGGTTCCAATTACACAAAGTCTCCCTCACTAGAAATTGCTCACATTCAAGGAGGAACTCCATATTCTTATGGTCACAATTTTGGAAACCACACAATGCCCTAAGACTGGAGGCCTATGTTAATGGAAATGGGACAAGAGCAAAACCCCACAAAATAAAACCCAACTGCTTCGCCTGAAAATCCATGTTTCATCTCTGTTCAGGAATAAGAAACATCTTGAGAGAAATGAAGGCAGATCTATAAACACAACTATAAGAGCAGGGATCTGACACCACAGCCACATGAGAACAATGCAATGCAGACTGACACCAGTTTCATGGCTGACATATCCTCATTTGCACTGTGGTCCACCACTGATAACAAGCAGTTTAAAGCCACAGCTTCCTGGCCAGTTGGAACCACCACTGGCTAAAAGTGGCCTCGTCTTCTGGAGGTTACTCATGACTCTCTGAGCATTGCTTCTGGCACAAGGGGGAACACTGCAGATAAAATTGTGTGTACAGGGGGCTGATCCCTGTACATTTAAAACCAAATGGTGAGTCTTAGCATGAGTCAGCTATCCACAGCAGCTTGCTGTGCAACTGTGAAGATGCCTGTGCTGCAACAAAGAGGCAAGGCAGTGCCAGGCAAGTCCCTTCCTTTCAAAAAAAAAATAAATCTGGGTTTACACTGACCTTGAAATTACCTGGGAAGATGAGACAACTATTTTAAAAGGAACAGCAAGATTCTCCTTAAATGCTATCCTCAACAACCAGCATGATAAAGACTGCAATGCAATTTAAACTGACTCCCAGAGCAAAATAAGTGGTTTGTCAACTACAGCAATGTTAATTGTAAGAGACCATTTTTGTTCTGCATGGAGAAAAGTTTAATATGAAGTTATTAAAATATTAATAGACTCTGTGGCAACAGTTTATTTCTTGGTAATTTAAAAAACCTTTATATACTTCAGTCTTAAAAGCTAGATGTGACAATGTGGAAACTTCAATTTTCAAGATAAAAATTGGTTTTAGTTCTTGAGGAAATGCTACACTAAAATCAAGTACTGTATTCTTGATTCTGCCCCGATAAATGTATAACCTCAGACTCCTCCTTGTCTTGGTTCCTTCACCTATAAAAGGAAACTACAGCACTTAGCTATGTTATTCACAAATGTTTACAGAGTTCTGTTTGCAAGGTGCTACCAAGACACAAAATAGTAATATTTGCTTACCTACAGTTACTGCAGCTACAACTGGAGAAACAATTACAGATAAGGTCACACCACCTGCTATAGCCAAGTTTCGCTTGTGCTTTGAAATGTCTTTGCCTTCGTATCGATTGTGGATCTTGAAAGAAGAAAAGAAAGGGGATTTAGAGTATTATCAACATCAATAATACATTGCTGCAAGGATGGAAGAAGTGCATCGTTCTATGCAATGATTTATTTCTTATCTCAAAGAAAATAAAATTTATACATATCCTAATTTTAGGCAGCCTCTTACAAGTAAGAAGTCCTCCCATCCAACAATTAAGCATTTATTCTCAGCCTCAAGTTTGAAAAGCTAAGTAATTGAAGAATTTTGTTTAATCATTACTCCAGCTTACATGGCTGGGAAAAGTAGGTATAAACCTTCAGGATAAAAGAATTGCCACATATGATCAAATTGACATGTCTTATTCCCCGTTGTCTTTTCCCTGAACAGTATGGAGTTAAAACTTTCACACATTACTAGATCTATAGAAACAGCTTGACAGAGCCATGAGAGAGCCTTCAGCAAACACAGCCTGGAAGGAGGGGAAAGCAAGAACTCCATTGCTCCAGCACCCCATCAGGACAAGCTGTTGAGACAAGAAATGCTTTTGCAAACCTGAGTCTTAGCTGTGCTTCTGTTTACTGAGGAATCTGCTACCCAAACCTCTTACTGATGGTTCAAGTCTGCAATAACTCTGAAATGTAACTGCCTTTAACATACCTGCCACAAACTCTACATGACCCTGAAAGGCCTTTAAAGATCACTGTTCTACAGAGACTTCCCACATTCGTGTGTTTCATTTATTCTCTCTAGGAACATGGTTTCTCTGAGGTATGCACTACACATGTCATCATTCTTGGCTAAGATATAATTACAAAGGAACAAAAGGTATCTTAATGGCTCTCACAAAGCCAAGTTAATCCTCACTCCATCTAAGGAAGAACACAAAAGATGAGTACACAAGAAGACAAAAAATGAGTTGCATGTCATGCTTTCTAAATTATCGTGTTATTGAATGCTGTGCTTTCTAAAATATAATTTCAATTGGAGATTTGGTAGGGTTGTTCTCATTTTGGAATAAACAGTCTTTGTATTTCTTCAGGCAAGGCAGGCAAGGAAAGGGCAGAGTAGGCACTGTGTTTTGTGCAAAGAGAATGCATTTACTTGCTCTGAGGTACATTATACAGAGAGAAATACAGAGTGAGG
>WAAG01043233.1:65087-106583 GCA_013390105.1 Tichodroma muraria | reverse complement strand
CCAGCACAGCCCTCCCCGTGCCCCAGGGCTCGGCTCTGCCACCAAAGCTCTGCCAAAGCAAAGCATTGCCCCCCTCCCCATGGTGGGGACGGAGGGAACCTGCCCCTCCCACCCGCAGGGCTGCAGTGGGAAGGGGGCCCTGGGGTGAATCAGGTTTATTTCCCAGTAAAATATCATCTCACACACACACAGGGGATCAGTCACCCCGTGGCCGCCCCGCACGCTGGGCACGGCAGGGCTGTAAATCTGGGGGCAAAGGGTTCGCGTTCACCCCGCACCCAGCACGGCACCCGAGGAGCTTTCCCTCCAAGCTGGCTGCTAGGGCTGCCAGACTCTGTGGCTGACTCCCAGCGCTGTGCCCAGGGGATCTGGGTGCTCCTGTGCTTCCCTTTCTGAGCCTGGGCTGCGTGTGAAGGGGGGAGAACGGGAAAGGAGGTGGGCAATGGCGTGGTGCTAGCACAGAGCCCGAGCAAGTGGCAACGATCCAGAGCCAGGCTGTGCCCGCAGGTGTGCGCATCTGGAGATATTTCTGTGTCTGTAAGCGTGGCCACAGAGCGGTTCACCCTGTCACGGAGTGCCTGGGGACACAGGACAGCGAAGGAGCGCCCGGAGGGACAGCAGAGTGACAAAGGCCTGTGCTCCATCCAGCTCCAGCAGCCCCAGGTCAGGCAGCTGCGAGTCCTTTGCTACAAAACCTGCTCTGCTCGATGCTTCCTTAAAAATAACCCGGAGCTGAGTTTGTCAGAGGCACCGGACTCGGTGCCAGGCGCAGGCTATAAATACCAGCAGGCTATTTAGGAGCGAGGTATTTATACAGCTCCTCCATCTCCCTGTCAATCTTCCCAGGGAGGCCGAGCATCGCCAGTCTGTGGGAAAAGCCCCAGCGCCTGTAGGGAGCTGCAGGAGAGCTGGACCTGGCTGGAGGGGGTCCCCTGATCTGCTGACCATCTTCCCTGGGGGCTCCCCCAGAACATCTGGGATTTTAAGGCACTACGGGAGGGTGTGAGAGTATCCAGCATCCGCTGGGGAATGCATCCACGGTCGGGAGATGTGGGATGGGGAGGGCGCTTCCACCTCCCCCTGAGTGCAGGCAGAGGCAATGCTGGCTGTTAAATGCCTGACCCGGGGCTGGGAACGTGTCCCAGGGGAAGGTGCTTATAGGGACAGCGAGGGCACAGTGTCACCCGTTGTTTGTGTCCCCATGAGCTGCCTGGGGCACAGCTGCTCGAGGTTAATCATCTCCAAGAGCCCGTTGTTTGTGCTGGGGGCAGCGAGGGCTGATGGCTGAGCAGACCCTGCTCTGGGTGCAGTCAGGGCCCGCCTGAGTGCTTTGGGTTTCCCCCGTTTCCAGCTGTTCAGCAGTGCTCAAACACAGAATTTTTTCCTTTCCCTGGTGCAAATGCCAGAGCTGTGACCCAGCACCAGCCCCTGCACCTGCCCAGGGTTTGGAAGTGGGGCAGAAAACCACTCTTCCCAATACCCCACAGCAAGGAGCAGAGCCAGGGCCACATCCATGCCATGCCAGCCCCCATGCCCATTCCCTGTGCTCATCCCAGTGCCCAGGCTGTCCTGCCTGTGGCAGCGCCTGTCCCATGTCCCATATCCCACGCCATGCCGGTGCCTGTCCCCGTGCCCATACCCTGTGCCCACGCTGGTGCCCGCACCCCACGCCCCGTGCCACGCCGGTGCCAATGTCGCCAGTCTGTCGCACCCTCCGCAGGCTGCACCGAGCCGATCCCGGCTCCCTGCCAACGCCTGGCTGGCTGCCACCAGTTATCCCAGTGCCGACCAGCAGAGGGGAATGATAGTCCGCAGGAGCCTCCCTCCTCCTCCTCCTCCCGTGCCCTCCGTTCCGCGGGCTGCGCTCCCCCGGCCCCGCCGGCCCCTCCCTGCCCTGGGGCGCTGGGTGCTCACCCACGGGGGTGAGGGTGGGGTGACACCCCCGCCCCTGTGCTGCCTGTCACAGCACCGTGGCACCGGCTTGGGGGGTTTTGCGGATCCCCAGGTGCCCCTCAGTCAGTGTCATCCCTCTGCTCAGAGCTCCGTGGCCGGGCTGGAGCTGATGGATCCCGCTCAGAGCTCCCTGTTCAGTCTGGAGCTGATGGATCCCGCTCAGAGCTCCCTGTTCAGTCTGGAGCTGATGGATCCTGCTCAGAGCTCCCTGTTCAGTCCGGGGCTGATGGATCCTGCTCAGAGCTCCGTGCCCGGGCTGGAGCTGGGGCTTGGGGCTGATGGATTCACCCCTGATTCAGCAGGAGCCGGTCGAGGCAGGCCTGATTCAGCACAGTTTAATCGCGCTGTTATCTGGGAGCGCAGCGCTGGAGTCAGCAGCGGGACGGAGGGTGCAGCAGCTCACGGGCACGGCATCACTGCTCGCGGGGCTGGGCAGAGCTGCCCTCGCCTTTATCAGCACTGGGAAGTTGTATTGCTGCAATTACGCTGCTGTTAATTGCACTGAGCAGTTCTGGGGAAGGCGAGCAGCCCCCGGCGCACGAGGGCACCTCCACCCCCTTCTTGCCGGGTGCTTCTCCCTCCTGTCCAGCCTGGGCTGCCCCAGACCCCAGGGCACAGCGGGTCCCTCTCCAAGGACACGTCCTAGGCACCTCCAAGGCCTTAGAGGTGACCCCAGGTGGGTTTCCACAGCCCACCCTGTGGATGGGGACCTGAGCCCAGCTCTGAGGGACGCCCCGACCTCCCCTCGGCTGCATCTCCTGCCCTCAACTCCCGCCCCGGCCCTTCCCCGCCGCGATCGGGTTTCCGTGATCTGGTGAGGTGGAAATAGATGCTTGTGCCAGGGTCATTGAGAGTGGAAGGAAAACTCCACTGATTGCTCCTCGTGTCAGTGAGAGGGAAATAAACATTTACGGGGCTGGAAGATTTATCCTGAAGTGTTCAGTGGCTGCAGGAATTCAGCAGGATTCTGGAGGTGGGCAGTGATTGGGAACAAGCCTGCTCTGGGCGCTCTGCAGGTGCACCCACCACCTCTGCTGCTGAGAGGCAATGGCTCCATGGAAAATCCAACGGAGCAAGGTGGGACGATCCTCCCCACAGGCACCGAATCCAGAGGGATCAGCTGAGGGGCAGGAGGGCAGGGAGCTGAGCACACAGCCCCGTCAGGCTTGCTTTGACTGCTGTGAACAGAAGACATATCCCAAATAATCAACTTTTTTTTTAAAATGCTTTCTCACGGCCATGGATTGTGGCATCAGGTTCATCCAGGAGAAGTCCTGGGAGGGTGAAGGACAGGTATGGAACACTTTGCTCATCATGATGGACTAATGCATTGAAGGCTTTAAAAGCTTTCATAATCTAGGAACTATCTCACCTTACTGCGGCCATCTCCACCATCCCAGGAGCTGCCTGAAACCACGAGAGTGTTTATTCTCCTCGGCTGTATTCACAGGGAAATCCTTCATTTCCAAGCTGGGATAGATAATTCAGGCAGCTCGAGGCAGATAAGCATTATTTCCATCTGTTGAGGGAGACGTAATTAGCTGGCATGATTAGACTTTATCAGGCTGCAATTCTGTACAACTCCAACACTGCACAGCCTCTGGTGGGAGGGACGTCTGTGTGGGGCCCCTCAGAGCCCCAACACGTGGGACAGGCCCAGGACAGGGTGTGACAAAGCCATTTGAGCATCACTTGTGCTGCTGGAACTCATGGTTTGTTTTCCTGAATCCAGGGGCTTTACCTGGAGCCTTTGCAGAGGGATGCAGGGAAGGAGAGCAGGGAGCTGGGAGCTGAGCCTGCAAAAGGGGATGGATTTAAAGACATCCCCGGGAAGGATGGAGCCAGGAGAGGAGACAGGAGGCCAGGGGAGGGCTGTGTCTGCACCCCTGTGCTCAGCAGGACGGGATCGGTGCCTCAGCAGGGCCAGGCTGGGCTCCAGAAACTGCAGCTGGAGAGGAAGGACAAACCACCCCCATCCCATCCCNATCCCATCCCATCCCATCCCATCCCATCCCATCCCATCCCATCCCATCCTTCTCAGGCACCCACTGGGGCAGTGGGGATGAAGGCAGCTCTGACCAGGAGCACGTTGGGGACAATGCCCTCTGCACGTGACCATGCGGGAATAAACCAAAACATGCTAAACTGCTGAGTTTTGAGCTTCAAAATGCCTCCAGTCACAATAAACCCCTTCAAACAACCTCTTTACTTCCCTGTCCCAGGCTCTAGCAGCTGAGCCTGTCTCTGCCCCCGGCCAGCCTGTGCCAAAAGCTCACTGCTGTGTCACCACGTGCCTCTGCCTGTGTGCCAGCACACCGTGCCCATGCTCGGGTGGTTTTGGGAGCCCCAAAAGCAGCCTGTGTGTCCGTGTGACAGCCTCCAGGCTCTGTTGACACGCTATTTCTGTGTGCCACAAACATCCCCTTCCTGTTTGCAAATCAACTATATCAATGCTGTCTATTTTTTACCTCTTCGTTCAGGTTTTAATTTTTTTATTTAAGAAACATACCAGTGGGCAAGAGAGGCAGTGATGACTCAGTGCTCTGGTACTTGTGTGGATTAATTTTGCAAAAATAAGGCTTTTAAACCACTTACTTGGTTTATTTAGCAGCACAGTGTGTGCATTGCCTAAATCATATTCCATACATTGGTTTGTTGGAAGGGATGAAGCTTGGTTTCTAATAATGAAGTTATTTACATGGGTAGATATTCCCATTTATTTTCAATTTGAAGGAGGTGGATGCATTTTCATCGCCTCTTAAGTACCATCACCCCACTAAGACAGGATTTCAAATTAATTCACAGCCAGACTCCTCGGGGAAAGCATTGGGGAAAGTGTTTAAAAGCCTCCAGTGGAACGATTTTCTATTGGAAATGAGATTTTGCTGCAGACAAATTTCCCACGAGAATCCCTTGATATCAGCAGCATTTTGGCCAGGCAAACAAACTGCAAACAATTTACCCCATGCTAAGGGTAAAACCTTCTTATGGGGCATCTCAAGGGAAAAAAAGGGGAAATATTCCAGCTCTGGAATTATTTTCCCATTGAAATGAGTCGGAGGGGTGAGAACAGCGTTGGGATGGAAAAGGCTGATGCACTGTGGGCATTCCTGAGGGGAGAGGGTGCTGGGACGAATGCAGGTGGCACCTGGGTGCCACTTGATGTCCTGATGATTTTTGGCCACGTGGGGAGCGTTCGGCCTCGGCAGAGCCTGGCACGGGCGCACCCGCATCCCTCCCTGCGGCCCTGTCCCAAAAGGAGGAATCTTGGCTCCAGGGTGGCATCCCCTCGGCACGGCGAGGGGGCAGGACCCGCTGGTGTCCCCCGGGGTGGCGGCACCGCTGGGGACAGGGCTGGTGGTGGCAGCGGGCGCGGAGGGCTGGGCGCATCCTGCCGCCCCCTGCCCAGCCCCGCGGCGGCCAAGGGCGGCTATTTCAGGAGGATAAACAGGATGCCTCGCTCCCAGCCCGGCCGCTTCCAATCCTCCCTCCCACCGCTCCCGGGTAAACAAGTCCAGCCCAGGAAAAGCCTCCTGGAGCCGTTTCCACGCTGGCTGCCCCATACCGAGCCAAGCAGCTGAGCCGAGCTTCGCCCGGCGCAGCCCCAGCTTCCAGAGGTCCGGAAGCATCCAGGGACCCCTCGAACGATCCCAAGGCGTGAATCCACTTTGGGATCCCCGGAGCGACTCCCCGGAGCCGCCCTGCAGCTGGGAACAGCTTGAACTTTCTGGTCACGCCACCACGTCCTCCTTCCTCCTCCTCTTCCTCCCTCGGTCACCCCCCGAGCTGCTGGCGGTGCCGTGCTCTGGGAATGACGGCGGCGAGGCCTTTCCTCCCCGCGGATCGTGCCCAGGCAGCGCCGCAGGATCCCGCGAGGGCTGTTTCCGCCTGTTGCTCTTGGGAAAGGAGCCGCAGCAGCAGCAAGAGGAAGGAGGAGCTTTTCCACCGCTTCCTCCAGCTCCGCGGCTCCAGCCGCTTCCTCCCCGGCTGTGTCCGAGGAGAATTTGCATGGTCGTTGGCACATTCCCGGTTTTAGCGTGCCACTCTGAGTGTGCCCTCCTGCTCCCTGGCTCACCCGGGAGACGCCAGCCCCCATCCCGGGACAGCTCCTGATCCAAACCCTGTGGCTGGGGCGGGTTTTAAACCAGCTCAAGCGTTCCCATCCCGCTCTCCCACGGGCTGCGGAGGGCGAGGGGCCCCTCGCTGTGCCCGCTGCCCGCCGGCTCCCACGCCCGCTCTCCAGTTTGGCACCAAGGTCGNCGGGCGGGACGCGGGGCGGTGCGGGAGGAGTGGCCGTGGGGGGCCGTGGGGCGCCGCGCTGCCGGGCCGCCCCGAGCGCTGCNGGCTGTGTCCGAGAATTTGCATGGTCGTTGGCACATTCCCGGTTTTAGCGTGCCACTCTGAGTGTGCCCTCCTGCTCCCTGGCTCACCCGGGAGACGCCAGCCCCCATCCCGGGACAGCTCCTGATCCAAACCCTGTGGCTGGGGCGGGTTTTAAACCAGCTCAAGCGTTCCCATCCCGCTCTCCCACGGGCTGCGGAGGGCGAGGGGCCCCTCGCTGTGCCCGCTGCCCGCCGGCTCCCACGCCCGCTCTCCAGTTTGGCACCAAGGTCGGGGCTGGCGGCTGCGGGGCGGGGGCACAGGTAGGACGGAGCCCGGGTGTTGCAATGCCGGCGCTGGAGCAGCGCGGTGCCAGCACGGAGCCGGTTCTCCCGGTGCGAGTGCGGGGGGACACCGGGCACTGCCCAGCTCCCGGCTGGGGGGGCACGGCCCGCTCCTCCATCCTGCCCATCCCCCCACGGGCAATTAGCGCGGCTAATNGCCCGGCCCGGCCCGGCTCCGCTCGCCATGGGAGATGTGGTCTCCACGCACCTGGACGAGGGTCGCCGCCAGCACATCGCGGGTGAGCCCCCGGCGCGCCCCCCGCTCCGCTCATCCCCGCCAGGATCTCCCCATCCCTCCTTCAATCCCTTTGGGAACCCCCCCCGCTCGGTCTTCCCGCGACCCCCACGCCTGCTCTTGGACTCTCTCTCGCTCTTTAAACTTTTTAATTTTTAGTTTCTCCCTGGTTTTGCCTGCGCACAGCTCGGAGGTGCTGGTGGGCGGGGGGGTACCCGAGGTGCCCGTGTGCCTCCCAAATGAAAGGCTGGCTTGTGCCGGGGGTGTTTGCGTTAGCGGCGGGGCTCGGGGACCACTCGGGCTGCGGGGAGGGCAGAGGGGAGTTGGGCTCCGGGGGATGCTGGAAGCCGAGTCCAGCGCAGGGACACCGCTGTCAGCACGGGCACTGCTGGCCCCGGCTGGCAGATGAGTCTCATCCCCCTTTACAGTGCGAGATCCTTAGGAAGCCCCCCCTCGAAGGTTCTGGGGCGGAGGGAAGGACTGGCTGCACCCCTGGCTGCCTCCAGACAGGACACAGCGGTGCCCCCGCCAGCGCCGTGGGGCGGGCAGGGGTGACAATGTGGTCATTGAGAGCCCGTCTGTCCCGGGCGGCAGCGCCTCGCCCCTGGCACAGCGTGTCTGGCCGGGGCTGCCTGGGAACCGCGGAACGCGGGCTCACGGCTCTGCACAGGCACGGATCGCGGGAAGCCGCGGCTGGGGGGCTCAGGGCTGCTAATTGGGGTCTGTGGTGACACGCCTGACCCCTGTAATTGCGGTCACCCCTCCGTCGCGGAGCTCGGCTCCCCCAAGGCGCTTTGCGTCACTGGTGATGCGGGCGCTTGGCTCCCCGGGGCTTCTGAGCGGGCAGGACGTGACCTCCGAGCCCTTTCGTGCCCCGGCGTTGGTTTCAGCTTCCCAGGCTGGCCAAACCTCGTCTCCAGTGGGTGAAGCCACCCCCGCACCGGCGGAGCCGCACCTGGGCGGGTGTCGCAGCCGAGGGTGGCTTCGTGCTGGACCTTGTGCGCCTCGCCGGCAGCTCAAGGGCTGGGAGCGCCGATGTTTTGGAGCTGACTCCGCCGTACCGCTCCTCTGTCGCGGCCATAAAGCCACGGGAGTGGCTCTGAAGTCCTTTTGTCCCCACGGGCTCTGGGGGAAAAGCTGCTGCCGGCGGAGCAGCGCTGGAGCTGCCGTGGGGCTGGCACAGGGACGCGGTGTCTCGCCGTGCAGCCCATCCGCCCTGCCAGGCCCCATCCTGGCAGGAATGCTTACGTGGTATGCGGCTCAGCAGGACGCCAGCAGGTTTCTGAGCTTTGAAGGAGAGCTTGGAACTCGCTCTGGGGTTTTCATCTTGCATTAGTTAAAGCTCAGCCCGGCTGATCCGCGGGGCTGCACCGGGTCGGGGCTGCCTGTGGCGTGTTTGGATCCAAAGCACATCCCGAATTTCTCTGTAACTTGCTGGTTGTCTGTGCAGAGATAGCTCCCTGTGCAAGCCCCTGTGATCCTAATCCTGAAGAAAAACAAGGAGAAGCCTGGCTGGGTTTCCTGTGCAGGAATCTGAGTCTGCTGGGTCAGGGACTGTGTGTTTGCAAGGCCAGGCTGGATGGTTGCACCCTGGCAGGGACTGAGCTGTTACCCCAGGGTGGGATTTAACCCATGCCTGGGGACTGCAGAGGGATTTTCGTGGGAAAAAGTTTTCACGGGAAAAAGATTTCATGAGGAAAAAGAGATTCCTGTGGAATAGGTTTATGGAGAGTGGGCTGGGGACATCACACCCGTGCCATGCTGGGGTGAGTAGGGGGAACACACACCTGTACTGGGACACCTCCCTGGGAGAGACTGGGGCAAACTGGGTTCCTGGAACACCTCTCTGCTCCTGCCCGGGCTTCTGGCTGGCTGAGGAAGCCCCGGAGCTGGGAGGGGCTGGAACCCAACAGGCAAGGCACGACTTGCTGTCAGGCATGCAAAGCAACGTGGCGGGGAAAACTCTGGGTTTTCCTGCCTAGCTCGGCCTGTTCTCCGCTGCTGCTGCCCCGGGAGGAATCCAGCCCTTCTCCACGCAGCTTTTCCCGGTTGTCCTTCCCGCTTTGGGGGCTTTGGATTTGCTGCCCAGGCCACCATGACCCCTGGTTGCTGCAGGGACAGGAGCTCTTCGGACTTGGCAGTGCTTCCCGAGGCTGCAGCCCCTTAGACCAGCAGAGCTGCTGGGGGGAGCCTGGCCCAGACCTAGGCCCCTCCTGGGAATGGGATAAAGGTGGGAGGGAGGTGGGAAAAGCCCTGCCATGCCCACAGTGCCCAGGCTGCGGAGGCCCCTTGCCCGGCCCCAGCCCATTTGATGGTGTCTGTGTGAGGCTCATGCCGATGTCTCCCAGAAGTCACGAGTCACACACGTGTGAGTTGGGTGGCTCAGGACCAGGGTCTTTCCTCCCACTGGTGGGGCTGGAGGGCTCCAGGCAGTCCCAGAGGCAGCTCCCTGCCAGCATTGGGGATGCTGGGGCTGTCAGGGCAGCCAGGTGTGATCCACAGCTGCTGGCAGAGCTGCCTGCAGCTCCTGCATTCCATTCTTCAGAGTATCTGTGACCGGTGCTTCTGCCACCCTGGTTTGGACACCTGATGTCCAAACTGATGAAATGACTGAGTCATCCAGTTTGTTTGTCAACACCCTTTGGCTGCCCTCCTCCTCCTCCTCTTCCTCCCAGATGTGGGTTGGGAGTTTCTTCCAAGCTGCTGTGTGGGCTGGGGCAGGGACTGGCTCATCCTCCTTGTGCAAGGATGCACTATCACCTGGGCACAGCAGGGTGGCAGGGATGGGGTGTCCTGGGAAACCGGGATGTCACTGGCTGCCCTGGAGTTTTGCACACTGTCCTCTGATGTCCAGGGCAATGGGTGCTCTCAGCATGGGATTGCTAGAATTCCTCACGCTGGAATCACTCCTTCCTTGGAGCATCCCATGGACCCCTTCTCCTTGGGGCTGAGCTGAAGCGTGGCTGGCAGGAGCTGGCTGGCTCTGGATGGAGCTGCTGTCCTGAGCCCAGGGGTGCCAGTGCCCGGGGATGCAGCAGGAACTCCTGGGTGCCGTCCCAGGTGAGTGGCAGAGCCCAGGGATGCAGCAGGAGCCACTGAATGTCTCCGCGGCCAGAGGGATGTGGGAGTGGGTGGGAGCACAGGGAGGGTCTCTGGGAGCTCACACCTTGCTCTGGCATCTCCGGGGAGTCGCCAGCCCGTTAATTACAGAGTGAAGCAGCTGCTAATTTCGGGGTAGGACTTCCACAGGCACCAGCCCACGCAGAGGTGGCAGAGGTGACACCCAGCCTCATGCCTGGGGCCGGACCTGGAGCCTCCCTGCTCCAAGGAGCCTTGTCGGGCATCGGTGTCTTCGTATCCCTGATCCCACCCAGCAGGGGGATGGGATGGGATATTTGGGATGGGATGGGATGGGATGGGATGGGATGGGATGGGATGGGATGGGATGGGATGGGATGGGATGGGCTGCAGGGCCAGCTCCAGAGGTGCCTGGCAAACGCCAGAAGGCACCAGGCTGTGGTGTGCCCCAGGGATTGAGGCTGCTGGCAGCAGGAGGAGGTTTGCTGTGGCTTCCCTAAGCGTGACACTCATTTCCCAGCCTCTGCCGCAGCTCAGCTCCTGCCGGCGTGGGAGGTGCAGGCTGCCGGGCTCTGGGGTTGCTCTTGAGGCTGAAGCCCTCACCCTGCCCCGGGGGAGCCGTGCAGGGAGGCTCCGAGGGCTCGGCGCTGCAGCCGTGGAGTGGTTTCTCCCAACGAAATGTGTGTCTTTCATCGCCAAATAAATAACTCCCCTGGCATGTCAGGGCTCCCTGCCAGCGGCGAGGGCTGGTTCTGGCAAGCTGGGGCTTTACCTGCAGCCGTCGTGTCGGGGCACGGGGCTCGCTCCGAGCCAGCGTGTTGGGGCAGGGGACGTGGTGCTGGTGGCCTTCCAACGGGGGCGGGCCATGGGAGCCCTCCCGGCCGTGGCCGGGCTCAGCCGCGGGGCAGAGCCTGCCTTCCCTCGGGGAGGGCTTTCCCTGCCTCCCCCGGCCGGGGTTTAGCCAGAGGCCTCGGCTGGAGCGAGCTGGGGCACGCAGGGAGGGGATCCCTGCTCTGCCTGGGAGCAGCAGCACTGGGACAGGAGGAACGGAGCCAGGATGGCAGCTCGGAGCTCTCCTTGGGCCAGCCCAGGGAGAGAAAAGCACCCCCAGACCAGGACACCTCCACAGCAGTAACAGACACCCCGAAACCCATTGCAGGGACACAGCCAGGAGCTGGGATTTCCCGTGCCTTTGCTTCCCCTCCTCCCCAAATCACTGCAGAGGCTGTCTCAGAGCTCAGAGGGGCTCGGTGCCTCTTGGCACAGCCCCCGTCAGCTCCAGCCCACCCTGCTGGGACTGACAGGCTCCTGTGCCTCCGAGCTTTCCAGCAGGAAGCAGAGCTGGAGGGACCCAGGGATGTTTATCCAGGGACACTTTATGGGGCAAGGTGTGAAGGCAGGTGAGGACCAGCTCTCCAGGACCTGCTCTGCCCCTGCAGGACCCAGCTCTGCTCCCAGCACCCAATTTGTGGGAGGTGTCACCTCATCCTGGGCCTGCAGCCCCCAGAGCCCATCCAGTGAAGTCCCCAAGCAGGAGCTGTGCCCCCTCCCCAGCCCCTGGCTGGCCTTGGAGCCTTGTCCCATGCCTGGACGTGCCTGCAGTGGCTCCATGGAGAGCCTGGTGCTGGGGCCAGGAGGGGAGGAAGGGGCAGAGCAGAGCAGCTCGTTGCTTCCTCCCAGTCTCTTGGCCTGGCTGGGGAGGAAGGAATAAAACTCCACCTTTTCCCCCTTTTCAAAGGGAAAGAGCAGCGACATTTGACACAGGTCCCAGCTCTGGTAGAGCACAGTGCCCTTCTCCGTGCCTTCCTGCCCTTTGCCATGCCCTCCTGCCCTTCTTTGTCCCCTTCTGCCCTTCCCTGGCAGGGATCTCTCTGGGGAATTCCTCTTGGGAACTCGGACCCCTTCACTAGGGGAGTCCCCGGATGGGACATTCCCACATAGCAGGACATATGGGACACTGCCCTGGAGGTGACAGAGGGCCTGGGGCAGGATCTCACCCATCTCCTGCTGTTCTGGTGGCTCCTGGGACACAGGATGCTTGTCCTGGCTTCCCTTCTTCTCCCAGTTCTGCTCAGGCCCTTGAGAGGTTTTCCTGCATGAAGGGATAAGCCCAAAGCTTCCAACTCCCACACCTCAAAATTGTGGTGGCTCATCATCCTGTGGGATGGGTACGGAGGAGCTGGACACAGGACCCCCTCCCCAGCAGCAGGGCAGGGAGCTCCAGGACAGGTTCCAGGACAGGGTCAGGCCTGTTTTCGTCAAACTCCTCTTGGCTGGGTTGTTTTTTTAGATGCACATGAAAATCTTTGTTTGGTCTCCTCCCCTGGGGCCGGACTGGGTTTCCCACCGGCACTGCCCAGCTGGGCACAGGGACAGTGTGCCAGGTTCAGCTCCTCTCCCTGGGGCTGGGCATGAGGGGACGCAAGGGACGCGGCTGCTGGGACATCCCGGAGCAAGGGTCACGCGTCCCCAGCTGCCCCCAGCACAGGAGATGCCCAAGTTTGCTCTGTCCCCTTTGCCCTGGGGAGCCGGCTCCCTGTCCCCCAGCTCCCAGGGCTGGAGGACGTGGGTGCCTGTGCAGGCCCGGCTGGGCACGGCGGGATTGCGCCATTGCCGAGGGAAGCCACGCTGCCCGGCCGTGCTGGGGATGAGCCCGGCCTTATCTGGGCAGGGCTGCTGCTGGGCCCCACCCTGCTGTGGGGAGAGCCAGAGGGGTGGCAGCTCTTCTCCGCCCTGCCCGGGTGCTGGTGGCACCCAGGGGGACAAGGGACACGCGGGGTGATGTGGTTGCAGCCGGGATGAGGGCAGTGGGTGCTGGTCTAGCTCGGGGTTTGGGGTTGGTGTTCAGGCTTGAGCCGAGCCCCCCACAGGGCTGCTCCATCCTCCCACAGCCACCTGCCTGTCCATGGGACACATCCTGACAGTCCTGGTGGTGCAGTCACCTCTGCTGGTGGCTTGAACCTGGTCCCTGTGCCTGCTGTCAGGTGGCCCGCTGGGCTGGGGTGACTTTAACCCAGCTGTGAGGGCACCTGTGCCCCATGGCTTTGGAGCGTTGCCCCAAAGAGGCCGCTCCAAGGCGAAAGGGGGCTTGCAGGTTGGACGGGGGCAGGGATCTCCTCCTCCCCCATCCCTCCGAGGCTGTTCGGGCAGGGAGGCTCAGGGCAGCACCTCAGCGCAGCCCCGGGAGCCGCTGCAAGGCCGCGCTGCCGTTTGTCATTCCCAGGCACATTCCTCGCACGCAGCAGCCCCGCAGTGCCTCGTTCCCGGGAAGCAGCGGGACACCGGCATCCACGCCGCGGGAAAACACCCTCGGGCACGTAGCCGGCGCTAATCGCTGCCCTGCCGGGCTGGATGTGACCCCGAGCCACGGGAAGGGGCTGCTGCGGGGGGCTGAGCCCGGCTCACGGCTGGGATTGCAGAGCAGGAGCAGCCGCGTCCAAAGAAGCAGCAGAAGGTGCAAAAGCTTGCCTGAGAGTGGTTTTTTCAGTGTTTTTCAGCTGTTCAGAGGTTGAGGAGCTGCTGCAGAATGTGCTGCTTCATTTTCAGCCCCTTGGACCCCGAGGTTGGCTCCAGAGCCCGGCAGGGCCACGGGAGCACGGCTGCGTCCTGGCAGGTTGGATCTGGCTGGGAGGGCAGCGGCGTTGTGCCAGCTGGGCAAGGTGCCGGGAGATGGGCTGGGTGCTGCAGGGCGGGCACAGAGCCCTGGGAGCACCCCCGGGGTCCCAGCTGGCCGGGGGACACCGCAGGGTGCTGGGGACGGCGGCACCTCTGGGAGAGCCGTGTCCCCGGCGGGTGCCCCAGCCCTGCGCTGGCACCACGGGCGCTTCTGACTCATCCGGGGGCAGAGCCCGGCACGGCACAGGCACGGCCAGAGAGGATGAACCGGTTCGGGCCTGGCCCCAGCTGGTTTCTCCGGCGAGGCTCCGCTGCCTCATCCCTTCCTGCCGCTCAGCCCACCCTTCCCACCGCGGCTGAGTCACGGGGCTGCCGGCTGCTCCCCGAGCTGCTCCCCGAGCTGCTCCCCGAGCTGCTCCCCGAGGGAGGCACGATGGGCTCCCTTTCCACCCCCACCGCCCTTCTGAGCTGGTTTCAGGCAATATTTTCAATTCTGAAAATATTCCCGATGGATTTTGGAGTGGTGCTGGAGCCTGGCAGTGCCCCTGTCCTGCCACATCCCTGGTGCTGAGCAGTGCCTGGCATCAGAGCAGCCTCTGCTCCCCACTTGTTCCAGTCGAGCTCAGTCCCCATCCTGAGAGCATCCCAGAGCAGGAACACCCCCAGGTGGCTTTGGGTGGGTTTGTGTGAAGGGTGCATTTGGGTTCGAGGCGGTTAGAGAGGAAACACTCCCAGTTTTTGCTCTCCCTACTTTGCTTTCCCTTTTCCAGCCTCTCCTGGTTTGTACGAGAGGGGCAGATACCGAGAACTGCTGGGCCAGCCCCTGGGTTTTGCTGTTCCCAGGAGCAAAACCTCCTCCAGCCCCTTCTCTGTCCCAGGGCCCCGGGTGAGGAACTGGTGCCCAACTTCCCCCAGAGCTGGCATCCCCTCTGGATGCTCAGCCGGGCTGAGTCAGGCCCATATGAAGGAGTTTGTGTTTCTGGGTGGAAATGAGCTCACATTCAAATTCCCGAAACCCTAAACTGCCGGCTGGGACTTAACCCTTTGGGTGCACCATTGGCTCTGCAGGATTTCTTTGCCCCAAGGACGGTGACACTGTCCCTTGTGCTGGCTGTCACTGCAGTGCTACTGCTTAGCCTGCCTGGAGCCATCTCCTGCTGTCAGTCTTTCACAAATTTCTGCTAGGATGAGCCAGGACAGCCCATGGCCATGGGTCCTCATGTCTGGGTGCTGCTCAGGGCTTGTGGGGTGCCCTGGGCACCTCATCCATGGCATCCCGTGCCCCCCATCCATGTGTGCACCCCATCCTCACCATGCAGTGCCCTCAGGGGGATGCCCACACACCCTGTCTGCGTAATGCCAGGATTTGGGACACGGGAGGATGCCGAGGGACAGTGGGAACACCCGCTGGGTGTGTCTGGACCAGGCAGCAGAGAGGGTTGGCTGGAGTAGCCCCACTGAGAGGGGTGACCTGGGGACAACCAGTGGCATCAGCCTCCCTGCTGGTGTTTCCCTTGCTGGAAGAGCCACCCATCGCTGTCCCTGTCAGTGCCACCGTGCTGTTTGTCCAGTCAGTGCCACTGGTCTGGGGAGCCTGCGCCCCCCCCAGCAGCCTGCCCCTGCTCACTAATCATTTACAGGCTAAATTAGTAATTAATTCCTCCCCCAGCAGCCTTGGCAAGCTGGCCGGGCCAGCACTCGCCCACGGTCACCTGTCCCACCGTGTCCTGGGCCACCACCACCACGGCACAGAGGGACTGTCACTCCCAGGCAGACCCAGGAAAGGGCAGGGAGCCCCGGCAAAGGGACGTGAGGATG
Organism: Tichodroma muraria; assembly: GCA_013390105.1. NCBI lineage: Eukaryota > Metazoa > Chordata > Aves > Passeriformes > Sittidae > Tichodroma > Tichodroma muraria. The sequence goes on along the minus strand of WAAG01043233.1, from coordinate 91,220 downwards.
TGGCCCCCCCGTGTCTGCTCCTGCAGTGCCCTGCAGGCACACCCCTGTGATCCGCCCCTGGCTGAGCTGGCAGGGGGACACGGGACACTGCGTGGGGCCGGGGGGAGCTGGCCCGAGTCCAGCTGTCCCACAGGGCCAGGAAAGGAGCCAGGCCAGGCCCTGGTCCCCCCAGCCTGGGGGTTCTTGAATGAGCTGGTTTGGCCTTTTTGTTTTTCTTAACTTTTTCTGGACCAAGAGGAAAATTCCCTGCCCAGGGCGGGTGAGGCATCCCTATGGCATCCACAGGGGTTTGGGCACCCTGCTCCAGCCCCTGCTGTCACTCCACTCCTGGGATGGTGGAAGGTGTCCCTGCCTGTGGCAGGGGCTGGAATGGGATGAGCTTTGAGGTCCCTTCCGAGCCAAACCAATCCCTTATTCTGTGATTCCATGATTCTGCATCATCCCAGGGGCCTTCTGCAGGGGGCTGGGATTCCAAAGGCACCTCACCCCCTGGACAGATGGAAAGGGCAGTGGACACGAGAGGACTGTGGGTGCCAAACGGGATGTGGGCTTGGAGGAGGATGCAGATGACTGTTCCCACTGGGATTTGCCAGCTGCTGGCCTCCAGCCCCTCCGAGGGGGTGTGTGAACACACGTGTGTGGGTGTGCATGTCGGAGAAGAGCAGCTCCTGCGGAGACCTCACAGGCTCCTCCAGTGTCTGAAGGGGCCACAAGGAAGCCAGAGGGGGACTTTCATCAGGAATTGTAGTGACGGGACAAGGGGGAACGGCTTCAAACTGAAAGAAGGGAAATTAGGTGAGATACAGGGAAGAAATTCTTCCCTGTGAGGGTGGACAGGCCCTGGCACAGGGTGCCCAGAGAAGCTGTGGCTGCCCCTGGATCCCTGGAAGTGCCCAAGGCCAGGCTGGATGGGACTTGGAGAAACCTGGGCTAGTGGAAGGTGTGGCTGGGGTGGCACTGGATAAGCTGTAAGGTCCTTCCAACCCAAACCATTCCCTGATTCCCCGTTGAGGGGTGTGCCTGTGCTGCTGCAGCCCCTGAGCCCCAGAGCTCTGCTCCCACTGCCTTTGGGAGCGGCTGCCCTGTGGCCGAGCCCTGGGGACACACCTGGGCTGAGCCACATCCCTGTCCCCCATCTGGCTTTGTCCCACCAGGGACACACAGCATCCCCTGATACCCTGTAGGTCCTGGGTGTGTTGAGCTGAGCAAGAATGAGGAGGGGGAGGAAGGACAAGGAAATTCTGGAGCAAACCTGTGCAGGACTGACCTCCCCGTGGCTGGATCTGCTGACTGGGCTGCCCTGCCTGGGCTATTTACAGCAGCACTCCCGTTTTCACATGATCTCAAGGGCAATGAGGAAAACGAGCTCCGGCCACACACTGGTGCTGGAAGGACTCTCCGTGAGCCTGGCGCTGTGGGATGGGTTCCTGGAGCTCTGCTCTTCCCGGTGTGGTGAAACAGCCTGCAGGCAGCAAAGGCAGCAGCTGGAGGGAAGAGCAAGCTCGGGGCTGGGCTCCCGGTGCTCAGGGCTCTGGATCAGACCTGCAGCTCATGGATTGTTTTTTCCCCACCTCTCAGAGCTGGGGCTGGCTCTGGGCTTGTGGGAGGTCAGGATCAGAGCTGGCTGCTGCCTCGGGATGTGTCTGTGTTGGAGAGATGGAGCTGCTCCCAGGGCCGGAGCCCCTCTGGAGCCAGTCTGGGAGAGCTGGGGGTGCTCACCTGGAGGAGAGAAGGCTCCAGGGAGAGCTCAGAGCCCCTGCCAGGGCCTGAAGGGGCTCCAGGAGAGCTGGAGAGGGACTGGGGACAGAGGATGGAGGGACAGGACACAGGGAATGGCTTCCACTGCCAGAGGGCAGGGATAGATGGGATATTGGGCGAGAATTGTTCCCTGGGAGGGTGGGCAGGCCCTGGCCCAGGGTGCCCAGAGCAGCTGTGGCTGCCCCTGGATCCCTGGAGTGTCCGAGGCCAGGCTGGATGGGGCTTGGAACAACCTGGGACAGTGGGAGGTGCCCCTGCCCGTGGCAGGGGTAGAAGGAGATGACATTTAAGGTCCCTTCCAGCCCAGACCAATCTGTGATTCCGTGTGTGGGGCTGATTACGGTGCTGGAGATGCTTCCAAGGGCAGGACACTGACAGCCCAGGCTGCTGGACCAGCTTGGACAGTTTGCCTTTGGAATCCTGAAGGCAAAATCCACCTCCTGCCCTGGCTCAGAGGGACCAAGACCCAGCCAGGGCTGCCCTGGCCGGGCCGTGACCTCTGAGCACGAGAGGGCTGCACCTGCCCTTGGGGCACCGACTGCTGCAGGGCTGTGCCCGGCCCTGGCCCTGCCTGTCACCCTGGGCTCGGTGACAGCCCTGGTGGCACGACCGGTCAGGGGGATGGGCGGGAGAGGAGCCTCCTTTCCCGGCTGGTTTCACCCACAGGAGCCTCGGGCTCTGCGGTCCTCGGGCGTCTCCCGGGACAAGGATGAACCTGTGCTGCCCTGCTCCGTGTCCTCGCGGGGCCACCTGCCCTGCTGTGCCCGCAGCACAGGCTGGCTGGGTGATGCCAGCAGGGTCTGAGGGCCCTGGGCACCTGGCAGGGAGGGCTGGAGCGGGGCTGGGAGCTGCTGTGGCCTGGCCGAACCGTGTCCTCGCTTCCAGCATCCCAACCAGCCCCGCATCCAGCCCGGCCCAGGGTTTGGATGCCCAGAGCCCTCTCTGCCCTCTCAGCCCCTTTATCTCCGTCCCGCTGGAGCCGCCACGTGTGCCTGAGTCATGGAGAGGCAGGAGGGGAGCCGCAGGCTGGGGACAGAGGAGCTCTGTCACCAGGGGTGCTGACACGGGGATCCTGCTGAGCCAGGCGTTGGTGCTGCCGGTGCTCTTGGAGCCCCGCAGTGGCTTCCCCCTGCCAGGAGCCGGGAGCCAGCGGGACGTGCCAGGGCCTGCGCCAGCCCGGCCGCCCCGCTGGGTGCGACAGGGACGGGCGGTGGCAGGGGGAGGGTGTGGGTGCTGCGGCAGAGCGGTCCCCGAGCAAACACGGGCATTGGGAAAGCGCTGCGGGTGGCGGGCTGGGGACACGCGCCCCTGGGAGGTCCCTGCGGGTGCTCCTGTTTGCCAAAGTGCTTTGTGGGTGTCCGAGCCCACACCCAGGGGGTGGCTGCCAGGTTGGTGGCTGCCAACCCAAGACAGTGTTGGCTGCGGGGGTCCCTTCCCTCCTTTGCCATGATGGAGGGGCTCAGGTGAGGGGTCTGAGGACAGGTGACAATCTAGGGAGCTGTGTCCCCTGTCCCCAGACCCCTCCAGCTCTTGGCTGGATGGACAGCCAAAGCTGCTCATGGAGGGATGCCCACTCGTGGGTGGCTTTGGTTGCGGAGCTGGAGCTCAGCATGCTCTTGTAGCCCTCAGTGCTCCATTGTGCTGGCAGGGAACGCTCTCCACAGCCCCCTGCACTTCTGGGAGGCTTTTCTCAGCCTGATGAAGGAGCCAGCGGGCGGCTGAGGCAGTTCCTGAGTGTGACACATCAGCCCTGCAAGGGTGTTCCGGATGTGAGGGGTCAGGACACCCTCTGGCATCATCAGCGTGGGCTTCCCACCCTCTGCTCAGGCACAGCCCAGCACTAGCCCTCTACTCCTGTGTCACCTCCTGGCCCCCAGAGGTCCATGTCCACCTTGCTGCCCCGGGCTTGCCACCAGGGCTACCAGGCAGGGAGCATCAGTGGCCCCCAGCATCCCCTCAGCACCCCGGAGAGTCCTGCTGAGCCTGGGGAGATTTAGTCACCTTGGATGTTTGACTGCAAGTCTTGTTCCAACCTCTGCAAATAATTGACTTTTGCTTTTCCATTGACTTAAACCCTCCTAATTGGCCCTGCTGTTAATCAGGGAAGAATGAGTGACTAAGCTGTCTCGCCTGCCCCGGGACCGGGGGCTCCTTTTTTCCCATGGACTGAAAGGAAATGAAACCTCAAAACGTCCTTTTAAATCTCAGCTGTCTGCATGGCTGCCCAGAGCCCTGGCCAAAATCACACAGCTTGGGAGACGGGAATTGCAACAGAGGTGCTGCGTGGACGCCAGGAGACCAGGCCAGAACCCAGGCTGAGGAATTGCTGTGCTGGGATGAGCTGGGGCGCCTCATCCTTCGCTGTGAATTCCTTAAATTTCCGAAGGTTTGCCCTGGCACAGCGTGGCGCTGGTCTGTAGTTTGCTCTCGTGGCTGGCAGTGCTGGCATCTCCTCAGGGATGGGTTTATCCCTCCTCGGGCAGCATTTTCCTCTGGAGCTGCTCATGCCACGACAATTTGCAGAACCCTGCAGCAAAGCTGCTCCTTGTGCTGCCTTGGCTGCCAGCACAGCTCCGGGCTGGCTCCTGCTGGAGATTTTGGCTGCTGCCAGGCTGTGCCGAGCCGGCGTGGGGGCTGTTTTGTCTGGGTTTGTGCCCCCAGCATGACGCTGGCTCCAGCACTGGGATGCAGAGCCAGGATCCGTCTTCCCCGCTCCCATCACCAGCACTCTGGCGAAGCCTGAGCTGTCAGAAATTGTTGGAGGAGACTCAAATTCTTCATTTTTCACAGGCTCTGGGGCAAAGTTGACTGGGGAGTTCAAAGTCGAGGCCCTGTGTGCCAAAAGCAGCTCGGGGGGGGAGTTGTTTCTCCAGGCTTGGGATGCTGCAGGATGGGGTTTAGGTGTGGGGCCCCCATGTGGGGTCTGGAGCAGGGGTGGGGAGGGTGCTGGGTGGGTCAGGGTGCCCAAGGGGCTCCTCTGGCCACACTGGGGCTGGAAAAGCCCAGTCACTGCTGCTGGGGGTGGGTTTGCAGTGTGCCCCCACCCCCTGCATCGAGGGGCTGCTGGGGAAGGGGCTGCCTGTGGGATGGAGGGGATCTCCTGCAGTGGGGTGCAGGGGGGTACCTGGCAGCTCAGGCTCTCCCAGCACCTTGGACTCATCCCAGACTGGAGTTTGGGGTCCTGGTGGGGGTCCCTGCCTCACATGGGTGAGTGTGGGGGGTTCAGGCTGTCCTTTCCCCTCACCCCAACTCTAATCCCAACCCTGCTGCCCCACGAGCTGCAGGACTGGGAGCACCTGTGAGGGATGGCCCTTCTGGGGGCACAGTGGGGTCAGGGAGGTGTGAGTGATGGTTGGGCTGGGGAATGGGGGGCTGCCCCCAGTCTCAGCCAGCTGAGGTGGCCAGAGCAGGGCCAGGAGCTGCACAAGGCACAGGAAGCCTTGGCACCACCGGAATCAGCTCAATGTCAGGAATTTCCTGCCGGGGAGAGGAATCCATGTAATTAATGTGAAAGGCCAAAAGAAAGAGATCATCCTGACCCTGAATCAGGCCCTGGGCTGGACAGGGAGGGCAGAAGGCAGCGTGTTCTGCCGTGGTCCCTGCACCAAAGGCTGTTGCAGCAGGCAGGAGGGTGACAGGGGAGGGGTCTGGTGGGTTCTGAAGGGGGTCAGACCCCAAACCCGTGGCTCACGTGGCTCTGCTGTCCCGTTGCAGAGAAGACGGGGAAGGTGCTGGGCGAGTTCTGCCGGTGCTACAAGGAGCAGTTTGGAGTAGCTCTCTTCAACAGCGTCCGCTATGAGATCGAGGGCACCGGGGGCCCGCAGGCCCAGCTGCTCCACCGCAAGGTAAGGGCTCCATCCCCAGATCCACGCCCTTCCCAGAGCCCAGGCACATCCCCTCTCCCTGTCCCAGCCTGCTGGGTGGAACGTGGCCCTGTGCTCCTGGTCCAGTCTGTCCCTGGGGCGTCGTGGGGCTCCCTGGGTTGGTTTTCTTCCCCACCCCATGGAAGGAACACACGGAACCAGCAGGGTAAGGCTGGCTTTGGATGTCTGTGTTTGATGCCAGGGCTGGCAGGAGCTCAGGGACCCCTCAGTGCCCAGGGAGCCCTCAGCAGACGTGCCAGGCAGTGTCTTCCGGTTCCTGGGTGTGAGTGATGATCCCACCTGGGCAAATTCCTAGGGAGGAATAGAAAACCCCTGGCAGGTGTCCCTGAGCCCAGAGGTGGCTCCCAGTCTGCTCTGCAGCAGCCACGTGTCTCCTGCCTGGCTAAAGGGATGGGATTTGTGGCTGTGGCTTCTGTGGGGGATCCTGCCTTCCCCTCCCTCCCTCCCTCCCTCCTCCAAAGGCAGGTGCACCTCAGGTGAGGCTGCTCACAAGCTGACATGGCTTGGGGACCTCCCTGGCATGGTTTTCTTGGGGTCCTGCCTGGCCAGGTTGGTGGAGCTGCTGTTGTTGAAAGCAGGAAGAGATGTGATTGCACATGGCCACAGGCTTCTGCTTTTGTCTGGGGCTTAGAGGGGTGGGGTTGGCTCTGGTAAAGAATCTAAGAAATGCCTGCCTGAGCTCAGCCTGGAGTCCTGGGCGCTCACAGCAGCCGTGTCCCTGACCCACTCATGAAGGTGATACCTTGCCCAGGCACCAGGACATGCCCTGTCTCCTCGGGGACCTGCCTGGGCGCTGGGTGTGTTAGAAAAAATAAAGGAGTGGAGGTTCCTGGGGAGGAGTTGGGGCCCGGTGTCCTCAGCACCCTTGGGTTCCTGGGATGCCTTCAGCCCCCACCCCGGGAGGTGCCTCCATTCCCAGGTTGGTTGCTTCATCAAAAAGCTCCAGCAAGCAGCCCAGGAATGTCTGAGGGACAGCAGCGAGGTCAGGAGGTCAGGGACACTGCAAGTCTTGGAAAAATCCCGTGTATAAATAGGAATTCCTCCTGCTCAGTGTCCTGTCTGCTGCCCAGTCCCTCCCAGGGTCCTGGCAGTGCCACTGGGACATGTCCCAATACTCCAGACACCACAACAGTGAGGGATGAGCATCTCCATCTGCACTTTGTGCCCCCCAAACATGCCCCAAAATGCTGTGGATGGCACAAGGCTGGAGGGTGTCATCCTGGCAGGCCTCCGCTGGGATGTGGCACTTGGAATTTTTAATTGTTTGTTGTTTATTCCCCTCTTTTTATGAGCTCTGTGGTGCTCGGAGCAGTGACACCGGAGGAGACACTGGTGGCCCTCCTGGGCAGAGGGGGACAGCAGGAATGGGCTGTGAAGGATGATTCAGGCACCTGAAACGCCTGCAAGATAGAGCAGCAATGAGAATATGGAATAAACACATCTGCCTTTGGTCTCTGCAACAATCCAGAGCTCCTGAAAAATCATCCCTGACATCCTCTGTGCCCTGGCCCTGTGACAGGGATTTGGGCAGCCCAGGGGCCCCCCGGCCCCTTCCTGCCCAGCCCCACGGTTTGGCACACACCTGCCTGTCCCAAATATTTGCCGGAGCTGGGAGGAGCCCCCTGGGTGCCTCCCCAGGGTGGGGAGGGTGTGTGAGGGGGGGACAGCTGTGCTGGGGCTCCCAGGGTGCTGGTGGCTCTGCAGGGTCCCCAGAGCCGTGTCAGGACTCAGCCTGGATTTTATTCCATCAGCAGCCGGTCTGTCCAGCTGTCTGCCCTGGGCAGAGGTTTTGGAGCCACTTTAGGAGGGCTCATTTCCCTTGGATGAGTCACTGGTGGGGACTCCCCAGAGCTGGCACCTCCTTTCTGTCCCCGTCCCTGCTGGTGGCCCTGGGGCTCAGGTTCTCATTCCTCCTGCTGGCCCCCAGCCCTGCAGGGCTTGCTTTGGGCCTTCTTTTCCCTCTTCCAAACTGCTTTGGGAAGCAGTGAGGAGCAGCGAGGCGCAGCCAAGCTGCTGTCAGACCTCCCCCAGCCCCAGGGGGGGTGTGGTCAGGGCTTGGGAAAGGCAGAGAGGTTCCTGTGAGCCAGGAGAAGGGCAGAGCAGAGAGAAGAGTGGGAAAAGCTCCTCCAGAAGGGTCCTGCTGCTGGGGCAGGGTGGGATCCAAGCACTAGCTGGTCCCTCCTGGTGGCCACCGTGGTGGAGGGTGGGTGGCCATGGCAGCAGAGGCGGCTGCTGCACACTCCAGCCCTCACGAGAGCTCTCAGCTCTTGTTTATGTTCCTGGGATCATAAAAATTCCTGGGACGAATTCTTGGCTGCCTCAGGCAGGCTGTGTTTGGGATGGTGCAAACACTGCTGGCCAGGAGGTGCTGGGGAGCCGGGGAGGGGCTGCACAGCTGGGGGGGCATGGGCTGTCCTTGGCCTGTTCCTGCCATGGAGTCATGGAATGGTTTGGGTTGGAAGGGACCTTAAAGCCCATCCAGTGCCACCCCTGCCATGGGCAAGGACACTTTTCACTCTCCCAGGCTGCTCCCAGCCCTGTCCAGCCTGGTCTTGGACACTGCCAGGGATCCAGGGGCAGCCACAGCTGCTCTGGGCACCCTGTGCCAGGGCCTCCCCATCCCTCCTCACATCACAGGGAATAATCCCTTCCCAAAATCCACTCAAAATCTCTCCTGGTTTAAAAAAGCTGTCAATGGTCCCAGCGAAGTCCAGAACATCTGAGCATCGTCTGGTGCTGGGCTCCGTGGGGTGGCTTCTTGCTTTTCCTCTGCCCTGTCCCATCTGGAGACCCTGCTGGGTAGGGCTTGGTTCCTGCCCCCTGCAGATGCCCCTGGCAGGACCTTCTGGCCGCAGGGCCACACATCCTCCCCCTGCCCCAAGGCAGGGAAATTCCAGTAGCTGGGGCTGGGAAGAGCTGCTGGAGAGCTCTGCTCCAGCCTTCCACTCAGCCAGGGGAGCTGGAGCGGCTCAGCTGAGCTCGGTGTGTCCCAGAGGGGAGATGCCAGGGGCAGAGGTGTCACCAGATGTGGCTCTGGATGAGCCACCCCTCAGAGCTTTCCTAGGGCTGTGCCTGTGGTGCCCCTCAAAGCGTAGCCCAGATGCACCAATTCAGGCACCAAAATTTGCGACGCTGTGGGAGGCAATCCAGTGGAGACCCTCAGCACGGCCCTAGAGAAGAAACACCCACCCAGACCACCATGGATGGACCTCACTGAGCTCCCCAGGGCAGAGCCGTCCCCTCCCTGATCCCCTGTGCCTGTGCCTTCCCTGCAGGTTCCACTGGAGGACCACGTCATCTACTCAGGCAACATCTTCCAGTACATCGAGGAGAACAAGAAGTGGAGGAACCGCTTCTGCGTGGTGCCACACAACTATGGGCTGGTCCTCTACGAGAACAAACTGGTGAGGACTATCCCCCTTTCACCCATCTCCACTGGGGTCACTCCCCAGGGGACACCCCATCCATGAGCATTTCTCCTGCTCAAGGCCTATGAGCGGGAGCTGCCACCCCGGGTGCTGGTCAACAGTGCTGGCTACAAGATCCTCACCTCCGTGGAGCAGTACCTGGAGCTGGTCAACAACAGCCTGCCTGGTGAGGGCCCTTGTGCTGCTGGGCTGCCCTTGGGGACCTCTGGGTGGGTTTGGGGGGCGTGATCCCTGAGGGCCTTCAGAAAAAGGGGATTGTGGGGTGTCGTATCCTTGGGAACCTCCAGAAAAGGGTGTAGCATTCCTGAGGACCTTCTAGAAAAGGTGGGTTTGGGGTGCAGCATCCATAAAGGTCTTCTGGAAGGGGTAGGTTTGGGGGGGTAGCATCCCTGGGAATCTACTGGAAAGGGTGAGTTTGGGGTGCAGCGTCCCTGAGGGACTTCAGAAAAGGGTGATTTTGGGGTGTTGTATCCCTGGGAACATTCTGGAAAAGGTGGGTTTGGGGTGTAGCATCCATAAAGGCCTTCTGGAAGGGGTAGTTTTAGGATGTAGCATCCCTGAGGACCTTCAGAAAAGGGTGATTTTGGGGTGTAGCTTCCCCGAGGACCTTTTGGAAAGGGTGGGATTGGGATGTAGCATCCTTGAAGAATTTCTGGAAGGGGCAGGTTTGGGTAGCAGGTTTGGGTATTGGGTGTAGCATTCCTGGGGACCTTTGGAAAGAGGTGGTTTTAGGGTGCAGCATCCCGGGGATGCTGGAAGGGATCATTTTAGGGTGTAGAATCCCTGAGGGCCTTCTGGAAAAAGTGGGTTTTGCGTGTAGCATCCTTGAAGACCTTCAGGAGTGGGGTTTTTTTGGGATATAGTATCCCTGGGCACCTTTGGGAAGTGGTAGTTTCGGGCAGTGGGGTTGTAGGGAAGGAGAACAGCCCTGTTCCCACATTGGGGGCGGGGTCTCTGCTGCTCAGGTCCTGCCACAGCCATTAGGGAAGAAAGGAAGGAAAATGCGTCCATGGCTCTGTGAGAACCACATGATTTTTAATTACTTCTAATTTCACTTTTCAATTTTCATCCCGATCTCCTTTTCGGGAATAATGAGGCTCTTTACGCATTTATTTATTTTTTGTTTGGAACAACTCCCAGCAAAGGCCCTGGGAAGGAGCTGGAGGGTCTGTGTGTCCCTGCTGGACACCCCCAACCCTGCAGCTTCCCCATCCCTGTCCGGCCCTATCTCCCCCTCAAGCCGTCCGCGCTTTTCCGCAGGTGTGACACCCAAATCTGGGCACTCGCCCATCCTGAAGTGCCCCACGGATTTCCCGCTGATCCTGTGGCACCCCTACGCCCGGCACTATTATTTCTGCGTGATGACGGGCAAGGAGCAGGAGAAGTGGCGGGCGGTGTTCCAGGACTGCGTGCGGCACTGCAACAACGGTGAGTGACGCCTGGGGACACCTCAGCATCCTCCCGCCCCACGGAGGGACCCTGCAGAGGCCAGGCTGGGGTTTTTGGGCAGAGGGGATGGTTTGGAGCTCACGAGGAGGAGTTGGGTGGGAGTTGTTGAGTAACTTTGGAGAAGGGAGGGATCTGGGGAGATCCTTTCAGGGCCTAAACGGGCTTCAGGAGAGCTGGAGAGGAACTGGGGACAAGGGATGGAGGGACAGGACCCAGGGAATGGCTTCCACTGGCAGAGGGCAGGGCTGGATGGGATATTGGGAATGAATTGTTCCCTGGGAGGGTGGGCAGGCCCTAGCCCAGGGTGCCCAGAGCAGCTGTGGCTGCCCCTGGATCCCTGGCAGTGTCCAAGACCAGGCTGGACGGGGCTTGGAGCTGCCTGGGACAGTGGGAGGTGTCCCTGCCCACAGCAGGGGCTGGAAAAGGATGGGTTTTAAGGTCCCTTGCAATCCAAAGCAGTCTGGGATTCCATGACTGAGCATCTCATCAATGCCAGCATCACCCCCAGCTCCCTGGAGCATCCCTGTGCCCAGCTCCATCCTCTGCCCATGAGGATACCTGCCCAGGGAAGTATTTCCAGGAGTCAGCACAGAGCCTGGCTCCACAGCTGCCCTGATGTGCATTTCCCACTCTGAGGGAGAAAATATTTGTTAATTAAAGTCCTCAAACCCCAAACCCTCCACCGAGGGCTGCTGGGGCTGTGGGCAGGGGGTGCAGGGCTGTGCAGCCAGGCAGAGGCAGGACCTGCCTCCCACGTCAGTGATACTCTGGCAGGAAAACACGATTTTCCTGCTTGGCTGTGGCCTGGGCACTCCTGGGCTGAGCCCCAGGTGCTGGCCGTGCTTGGGATGGTGAGAAATTTCCTGAGGAAGGCGGTGCCAGAGCTGAAACCTGCTCAAAATCAGGTGTTTTAGTGAGCATTTTAGATGCTGCCCAATTTCTAAATGCTTCTTTCATTCTTGAGAACTCTGGATAGCCTCAATTTTGCCTCAGTTTTGCCAGAGTTGCTGTAATAGGGTGGGATCTGGAGCCTGGGTTTCACTGAGGGTTTCCATCCTCCCATGTTGGATTAGATTTCCTGAAAAACTGCTCTTTCCTATTTTATTTTTTGCTGGGTGTCTCTGAGCTCGTTGGGCTGAATGAGCCCCCTCAGTCCAGCCAGGGCCTGGGCTCCTTTGTGTGGGGCTGGGTGCTGTGACCCCTCACCCCCCTGAGGATCATTTCTGGATGAGCTCAGCACCCCAGAACCCCCCATGGACCAGCAGCTGTGAGCAAAACCAGCTCTGGGTAAAAGAGGAATCGATCTCCTGCTAACAAGCGCCCAGTTTTTATCTCTAATTCCCCTCCCACCTTCTGGCTGCTGCTGTGGGACACGGGAGGTGTGAGCCCCTCCACCACCCCCTCTGCCAGCCACGCTAGTGCCAGGAAATCCTCTCCTCCCTCTCCTTCTCCTTAGCATGTGATGGAAAAGTCTTCCCAAGTGGGCAGCGGCCAAGGAAGGCTCCGTTCTGGGGTTTCTGCATTCCTCCACCCGGATTTGTCTGTGACATTGTTCTTCCTGCCCCTCTCTGCTCCTGCGAGCTCCAGGATCCTGTTTCATATTCCATGAAGGCTCTTTTGTTGTGAAACACTTCAGGGTTTTGTTTGTTGTTTGTTTTTTTTTTTCCCTAAATTAGAGGCTGTGTTTCTGCCTCTGGTTGTGATTGGCGAGGGAATTTTCACTCCCTTTCTCAGACTGTGTTTGTGTAACAGCAGCTCTTCTGTAAGGACTGGGGACGTGCAGCTCTGTTCCTCACACAGATGGGATCAGCCTGGTGTCCCTGGAGCCCCTGGCTGCCCCAAAAGTGTCCCTTGTCCAGTCTGGTGTCACCTGGGGTTGGGCAGTGCCCGCCCTGAGGGTTCTTGCCCCTTGTTGCAGGATGGTTTGAGTTAAAAGAGATCTTAAATCCCATCCAGTGCCACCCCTGCCATGGGCAGGGACACCTCCCACTGTCCCAGGCTGCTCCAAGCCCTGTCCAGCCTGGCCTGGGACACTCCAGGGATCCAGGGGCAGCCACAGCTGCTCCGGGCACCCTGGGCCAGGGCCTGCTCGCCCTCCCAGGGAACAATCCCTGCCCAATATCCCATCCAGCCCTGCCCTGTGGCAGTGGGAACCCATTCCCTGAGTCCTGTCACTCCAGGCCCTAAACCACACGTTGATGAAGGAAACTCATTAAATTTGCCCTGTGAAGTGGCACCGGGGCTTCTTGCACCAGCCCTGCCTGGACACTCAGGGCTGTCCCCAGGCTCAGCCTGGAGTGAGTGACCTTGGGAAGGTTCTTTGGGGGCAAATCCTGCCCCAGCCCTCTAGGGACAGAAGGTGAGAAGTTGTCCCACCTGGGAGGGGATCCGAGCTCCCAGGAGCTGTGGATGGAGCAGCACCAACCCCTGGAAGCTCAGCCCAGCTCTGGCTCCCATCAAAGACTGAGAAAGGAACAGATTTTACTTTCTCAGTGGGTTTTTTCCCCTGATTATTAAGCTGCTCCTTAGCAAAAGCTGCTTAGGCTTGGAGTTAATTGTAATCACCTTAGAAAAGTCTGTGGGCACTGGAAGAGATCTGCTCTCTGCCCTGGGCTGTCCCTCTTGGACACCTGGCCGTGTCCCCAGCACTGCCATGTGGTGTGGGACGTGTCAGCATGGCAGGGATGATCCCCTGGAGCCTCCCAGCAGGGTCATCCTGGCTCAGATCCCATCCTGATCCCCTCCTCCGGGCATGGGGAGGGGAGCTGGGGATGGAAGCTTCTCTCCCAGGGGTCTTTCCTTGTCTGGCAGGGTCCTCCACAGCCTGGACAGGCTGGGACAAGGCAGGGACACACATGGGACATGTGGGACAGCTCCTGGGCTGTCCTGCCTGCCCGCTGGAGCAGGGAGGAGCCTCCCCCATCTCCTTCTCGCTGGGGAGGCTCCCAGCCCTGCCCCTCCTCCTGACGGGTGCTGTGGCAGGGTGGGGGTGACACCTGAGCCCCCATCGTGCTGCAGTGACTCACCCGGGGACAGCCCGGCCCTGACTCACTCCTGAGGTCTCTTGGCCACTTTCCTCTTCCTTCCAAGCCACGCTGCTCCCTCCAGGGCCCCTCTTCCTCCAGCCCTCCCAGCTGGCCCATCCCACAGTGCTGGGAGGCTCGCTGGGTGCTGTGTGGTGTTGGGGGTCACTGAACCTCCCATCCTGGTGAGCCTCTGCTCTTGCTGTGCCTTTGGAACTCACCAGGGGCAGCCCCAGCTTCTCTGGCACCCTGTGCCAGGGCCTCCCCACCCTCCCAGGGAACAATCCCTGCCCAATAGCCCATTCAGCCCTGCCCTGTGGCAGTGGGAACCCATTCCCTGAGTCCTGTCACTCCAGGCCCTAAACCACACGTTGATGAAGGAAACTCATTAAATTTGCCCTGTGAAGTGGCACAGGGGCTTCTTGCCCAGGTGCACCACTTGGGGTCACTGAGCCCCCATGTCCCCGTGCACCACTTGGGGTCACTCAGCCCCAGGTCCCCATGCACCATTTGGGGTCACTGAGCCCCCATCCTACCCAGCCCCTGCTCCTGGGTGCCTGCCTGCCCTCGGGGTGCCTCTGGAGGGGATCACTCTGGACCTAGCAGGAGCCCCCCAACCCCTGCTGCCCCCCCCGCTGTCAGGGACTGTGGTTTGGACAGGATCCCCTAATCCTGGTGACAGCCCTGGGCGTTTGCACGGGTTCGAGGGTGTGGGGGAACCACACAAAGGTGGGCTGGGGGTGCTGGGCTGCCCCTCATTCCCAATTCCAGGCTGCTCACTCGTGCCCGTGTCCCCTCCGCAGGGATCTCCGAGGACTCCAGGGTGGAGGCTCCGGCCTTCACGGACGCCATCCGCATGTACCGGCAGTCCAAGGAGCAGTACGGCACCTGGGACATGCTCTGCGGGAACGAGACCCAGGTGAGCACCCGCACCCCCCGCCGGGGCCGGGAGGGGCGTGGGCGGCTGACAGGCTCCCCAAAAACCTCCTGCCTCCACAGGTCCTGAGCAACCTGGTGATGGAGGAGCTGCTCCCCGAGCTGAGGAGCACCATCGGCCCCCGGCTGAAGGGCAAAGCCCCGGAGCGCCAGCGGACCTGGATCCAGGTGTGGGGCTGGGGCTGCCCGGGGGTCCCCTCCGCCCGCCCTGCCCCGGCCCGCAGACCCTGCCGGGGGGGCCTCCCTTCCCCGCCGCGCTCGGTGCCCGCCGGCTTCGCTGCCCCCTTCTCCCGGCCCCTTCCAAAGAATCCGTCCTTTCTCCACAGAGGCTTTTTAAAGCTCCTTCTGTGCCCCTGCCCAGCCCTGCCCAGCCCCGCCTGCGCTGCCGCGTCCCTGGGGCCAGGCGAGCGAAGAGGAGGAAGCCCAGCCCCGGAGCGAAGCCCGTCCTGGCTAAATTTAGCGAGCCATTTTTAGAGCAGCGCGGGCTAAATCAGGCCCAAACCCTTGCGAAAGACTGAGGGCTCTTCAGAACTGCCTGTTAAAACCTTAAACCCCGATAATTACCACCGGGCTCGTAATGGGCCACTTGAGCGGCCCGAGAACACACAAACTGCGGTCGCTGGGAAGCCCGGCGGAGGGAGGAGGGGCAGGGCTCTGAAATCGCAGCCTTTGGCGGCAAAGTGAGCGTGAAGCCTCAGCTCAGGAGGTTGGCTCTGGGACCCCAGGGAGGGGGAACAGGGCAGGGAACAGATTTCAGGGTGGCTCTTCTGCTTGGACCTTCACTGTCGCTGGACCACCACTATCCTCAGACTACCACTATCCCTGGGCCACCAGCATCCCCAGACCTGCAGCATCCCCAGACCTGCAGCATTCCCCGGATGTGCAACATCCCTGGACCACCAGTATGCCCAGCCCTGCCTGGGGCAGGTTGTCTGATGGAGGCAGTGCTCACCTCTCTGCCCCTCCAGCACCACTTGGAAGCGGTTTCTGCCCTGCAGGGGCTCCATCTCACCCAGCTGGGGAGCCCCTAGTGTGGAAACCCCTGCCAGGCTGTGGGAAAGGGTCCTGTCAGGGCACAGGGGGTGGCTCAGCAGGTCCTGCAGCCAGCCGGTGCTGCAGGCGATGGTTGGGGGTGCAGCTGGAGGCGTGGGGGGTCTCTGACCCCCCACCTGTGCCCCCAGGTGTCGGATGCTGTCTATAGGATGGTCTATGAGCTGGCCAAGGTGCAGTACGACGCAGCAGTGGCCAGGTGTGAGCAGGAGCGGCCGCAGCTGGAGAGCACCATCCGCACCGACATGGACCAGATCATCACCTCCAAGGAGCACCTGGCCAGCAAGATCCGAGGTGCAGCCCTGCAGGGACGCACAGGGATGTGTGGGTGTGCCCACGGCTCCTGGGGTGGCTGTTGCTGGGGCACAGCACAGCCCCTGCCACCCTGGGGGGTGCATGTCCTCACTGACATCATTGTCCAAGAGGTCGGGGACAAGGGGAGCAGTCACCCCCCAAGTGTGGCTCTGTGGCAGGAATGGGTTCAGGACAGACCAGGGGCACTCTGCAGGAATTCCTTGTGTTCTCATGAAAGGGGGAGACTCCTCCTGGAGGGGCTTGGGAACAGGGGCAGCTCCTCCTCCCTGGGGTGGGTTTAGGATGTGATGTGAAGAGCTGGAAGGACAGAGGAGCCTCACCATCCTTATCCCTGCTCTTTCCCAGCCTTCGTCCTGCCCAAGGCAGAGGTCTGCGTCCGTAACCACGTCCAGCCCTACATCTCCTCCATCCTGGAGGCCCTGATGACCCCCACGAGCCAGGGCTTCGCCGAGGCGCGGGAGGTGTTCTTCAAGGAGGTGACAGACATGAACATGAACGTCGTCAACGAGGGCGGCCTGGAGAAGCTGGTGGAGGTGAGACCTGGTGGTGCTCCTTGCCATCTTAGGGGTGACAGGGCCAGTCCTGCTGCCACCCCCAGTGTGGACAGCACTGGGAGACCCCAGGCTGAGAAGATTCCACCCATATGAGGTGGAATGTCCCTGCCCTGAGTACGTGGAGAGGCTGAGCTTGGCTTTGTCCCCAGTACATGGAGAAGCTCTCCCACCTGGCCTTCCACCCTGTGAAGATGCAGTCGTGCTATGAGAAGATGGACCAGCTGAAACTGGAGGGTCTTCAGCAACGATTCGATGTCTCCAGCACGTCTGTCTTCAAGCAGAGGGCCCAGATCCACATGAGACAGGTGGGATGGGGACCAGGGTCCTCCCCTGTCCCCCTGGGATGGGAACAAAGGTTTAGGGAGCCCAGGCTGGTCCAGCCCAGGCTGAGATGTCTGTGCTGTCTCGAAGGGTGGATGATGGAGCCCCTTTGGTCTGGAGCCCATGGTTGCCTTGGGCATCCTGGCACAGCTGCCCCTTTGCCATCGAGCCCACTGGCACCAGCAAGGCCAGTAAGCCAGTTCTGAGGTCTGATCTGGCCTAGCCTGGAGTGAGGTGTAGGAGGATGAGGGGGTGCAACACCAGCTTTGAGCACCCTCCTCTCCCAACACCCTTTATCCTTGGGGTGAGGGCTGTGGATGCCACGCTGGGATGTCAGGGATTTCTCCAGAGTGAAGGCTCTTTGCCTGTTGGATATTGGGCAGGAATTCTTCCCTGTGAGGGTGCAGGTCCTGGCACAGAGTGCCCAGAGCAGCTGGGGCTGCCCCTGGATCCCTGGCAGTGTCCATGGCCAGGCTGGATGGGGCTTGGAGCAGCCTGGGACAGTGGAAGGTGTCCCTGCCATGGCAGGAGGTGGCACTGGATGATTTTAGGGTCCCTTCCACCCCAGACCAGAGTAGGGTTCTGTGCTAAGTCTCATAGTGTGGCAGTGCCCCGAGAGCCCCCTGCCCTCCGCTCGGGTGCCCCCCACGCTGACCGCGTGCCTCCGGTCGCAGCAAATGGACGATGCCGTGTACACCTTCGAGACGCTGCTGCACCAGGAGCTGGGGAAGCTGCAGGGCAAGGACGACCTCTGCAAGTCCATCCAGCGCATCCTCGAGAGGGTGCTCAAGGTGAGGCAGGGCAGCAGGGCCTTTGGTGGCCTTGTTGCAGGGCCAGGGAAGAGGCCAGGAGTGATGTTACCTATTCCAACGAAAGTCTTCTGGGGAAATACTTCTTTATATTGAGGTTTTCATGGATTTTGCTGGGGGCAGGAAAGTGGGAAATCACCTGGACGAGCCAGGTCCCCTCTGGCCACATCTGTAAAAGCCCCCCAGGGTTCAGACTGGCCCCCAAACCCTCCTGCAGCCAGCAGTGGAAGAGCTGGCTCCTACCCGGGCTCAGAAACACTGGGAAACAGCTGGAGAGAGGGATGCAAGACCAGAGGGGTCTGTTCACTCCTGAGCAAATGGGTTGGGGGACAAATCTCAGGGGTTTGTGCCCGTGGGCAGGGGGCTGCCAGCCCACAGCCCTCAGTGACCTGGAGCACCCTCTCACCCTGCAGAAATTTGACTATGACAGCAGCACCGTGAGGAAGAAGTTCTTCAGGGAGGCCCTGCTGCAGATCACCATCCCCTTCCTGCTGAAAAAGCTGGCACCCACCTGCAAGGGGGTAAGAGGGGAAAGTCTGGGGTGCGGGAAGGACTGTCCACCCTCGTGGAGGGGCTGGAGCATCCATTCCCCCCAACCTGCTGGGCTGAGCCACCTCTCCCCCGGCAGGAATTAGCCAAGTTCCAGGAGCTGATCTTCGAGGACTTTGCCAGCTTCATCCTGGTGGAGAACACCTACGAGGAGGTGGTGCTGCAGTCGGTGATGAAAGACATCATGCAAGGTAGGGCCTGTGGCACCTGTGTGAGGAGGGGGTGACCCTCTGCAGGGTGCTGGGGGGTCTCTGAGGAGGGGTGATCCCATTCAGGGGATCAGATCAGGGCTGTACGAGGTGGGGTGACCCCGGGCAACGTGCTGGGGGCTCTATAAGGAGGGGTGACCCCGTGCAAAGTGCTGGGGGCTCTATAAGGAGGGGTGACCCTGTGCAGGGTGCTGGGGGCTCTATAAGGAGGGGTGACCCTGTGCAGGGTGCTGGGGGCTCTATAAGGAGGGGTGACCCTGTGCAGGGTGCTGGGGGCTGCCCCAGAAGAAGCTTTTCCACCTGGCTTCCCCACTGGCAGGGCTGAGCAGTGGGTGGGATGCTGACCCCTCTGCCTGGCTCCAGCCACCTCTCCCATCACCCACGGGGAGCACTGGGCAAGGTGCCCCAGCCCGGCGGTGCCCGCGGCCCCCGTGACCTGCCCCTCCCTGTCCCCAGCTGTGAAGGAGGCGGCCGTGCAGCGGAAGCACAACCTGTACAGGGACAGCATGGTGATGCACAACAGCGATCCCAACCTGCACCTGCTGGGAGAGGGCCTGGCCATCGACTGGAGCGAGGAGTACAGCGGGCAGCCCGAGGCCGAGCCGGCGGCCGAGCGGCGCCGCAGGGCCAAGCAGGTGGTGTCGGTCATCCAGGACGACGAGGGGGCCCTGCCCTACGGGGCCGAGGCGCTGCTGCAGCCCGGCTCCCCCGAGCCACGGGAGCCAGAGGAGGCACATGCCGGGGTGCCCCCGATCCCCCTGGATGCGGTGAAGGAGATCCGGGAGGCGCTGGCGCAGGAGAGCGTCGGGGACGGCGCTGGGGCGGAGGAGCGGCTGATGAACGGCACCGACGCCAGAGGTGCCAGCGAGGAGGGGGTGCTGCTGGCAGGGGCTGCCCAAGGGGATGTCACACAGCAAGGTCCAGCCCGTGATGGGGACGGGGCGCACTGCGTGGCATCGCCAGCGCCTGGAGCTGAGATGCCGTCAGGGACTGGGAGAGAACCAGCACCGTCACCTGTCCCTGGAGCTGAGATGCCATCAGGGACTGGGAGAGAACGTGCCACACCAGCATCATCACCTGTCCCTGGAGCCGAGGTCCCGTCAGGAGCTGGGACACGCCGGGCTGCACCAGCACCACCTGTGCCTGGAGCTGAGGTGTCATCGGGGGGGCAGTGTGCCACACCAGCATCGTCACCTGTCCCTGGAGCTGAGGTCCCATCAGGGACTGGGAGATGTCCTAGACCAACATCACCTGTGCCCAGAGCTGATGTCCCATCAGAGGCTGAGGTGCCACATGCCACACCAAGATCATCCGTGCCAGCTTCCCCTGTGTCTGGAGCTGATGTCCCCTCAGAGGCTGAGGTGCCACACGTCACACCAAGATCTTCTGTGCCAGCTTCCCCTGTGTCTGGAGCTGATGTCCCCTCAGAGGCTGAGGTGCCACACGTCACACCAAGATCATCCGTGCCAGCGCCCCCCGTGCCCAGAGCTGACCCCCCATCAGTGTCCGGCGTGCCACACGCCACAGCAGCACCACCCAGCCCCCGAGCCGATGTCCCAGCAGAGGCCACGGTGCCCCATGTCACACCAGCACCACCCGGAGCCCGGAGCCCATCACCAGCGTGTCCCCAGCGCAGTGACGACGAGACAGGCGAGCACGGGGAGCGCAGCCCCCCGCAGCCCGGGGGCACCACAGAGAGCGGTGAGGGGGTGCAGACTGAGTTCTAGCCCCAGCCCCTGCCACGGACTGGCCCCGGTGACACTGGGGCTGGGGGAGGGGGATAGGACCCCTGGGATGGAGGGCAGCACCGCGGGAGAGGGAGGGGATGGGGACATGGAGACCTTACTGCCTAACGGGGGTCCCGCTGCCGTGGGGGGCTGCCCCCAGCCACAGCCCCTACGGGGTCGGACTAAGGGTGGCCCCAGTCTGGCACGGGGCATCCCCTGCGCTCTGCTCTGTCCTTCTTCTGCCTTACTTTCTTTTCTACTGAGGAGATGCTTTACTGAAGAGCTTTATGTGCCCCCCACACCAGTGCCCGGGGCTGCTGGGGGGCTGGCACTGGTCCTGCTGAGGGTGGGTGTGCGGGACGCTCCTGGCTGTCCCCGGGGTTGTCCCTGCCCCAATCCGGGGCGTTTCCTGGGAGCCTGCCCACTGCCATCCCCCCGGGCCGGCTCCGGGAGCGCCAGTGGGAGCGGGGGCTGCAGGGGATGATGGAAAACAGGATGGCAAACGGGGACACGACAGGGACAGCAACGCTGGGGGGCCTGAGCCGCTGCCGAGGGGGAGAGCGCTGGGACAGGCGTGGGCTGCTGGTACCCAGGCCGGGCTCACGGCGTCCAGGTCGAGCTCACGGCGTCCAGAGCCCACTCCAGCCGTCCTCAGCCCAGGGTCCTCTAGGAGCTATTTTAAGTTCAGAGTTAAATCTCTGGGGGAAGGTGGCACTCAGGCCGTGTCCCAGCTGTGCCCGGCAGGACTGGGATAGTTGCAGGCCCAGCTCACTGTGCAGTGGAGAGATCCCAGCCCTTGCCCTCCAGATCTCCTCAGCACCTTCCAGGGACGATTTCTCCAGCTTTGCAGATTTTGGCACCTGCTGTGATGGCTGAGCAAAGCGCAGGGGTTTGCTGAGCCCCTGTCTGTCACGGGGATGGGGACAGGACTGCTGCAGCCCCCACACAGTGGTGCCAACAGCCCTGGAGGTGCTGGGGGTCTGCAGGACTCCTGGGTGTGACACGTGGAGCAGGGACCAGCACCCTGACACCCACCTGTGCTTAGGTGCCACCGTTCCTGCCTCAGAAGTGGGGTGTCCAGCCTAACCCACTCAGGGGGCCCCCAAAGTGCCTTGGGAGGCCCCCCTCAAAGTGCCTTTCTCTGTGAACTTCAAACCTGTCTCTTCCAGGATATTTTATTAAGAAAGTTATACAAATGTTTAAAAGATATGCTTATAATAATTAATAAAATGGAAAAGCTTTATTTAAAGCCAGAGGAGACTCTCCTTATTCCTGAACCTCCTCCCTGGGTAGGGCTGGTGATCCCCAGGGGTGTCACATCCTGAGCCCATCCAGCAGTGACACAAACCAGGAGTGGAGCTGAGATGATTTTATTAAAAGGGGTGTTCTGAGGAAGCAGCAAGAGGCACCTGGAGCAGCATTTCCCTCTGGGCCCAGCCCCACCAGCAGCTCAGGGACTGCTCCAGCCCCATCCCTGCAGCCCTGAGCAGGAGCGGGGTGGGGGTGGCAGGACCCCCCCGGTGTCCCCAAAGGCACTGTGTGAAGAGGGGCTTGGTGCAGGGCAGCTCTGGGCAGGAGGGCGGGGGTCCCTGTCCCCAGCTTGTCCCCTCCCCCAGCAAGTCACCAGATCGTCCCGTTCCAGCCAGGATGAACCTCCTTGAAAAGCAGGGAAGGGGAGGAAATGGCAGCGCCCTCCCGCTGTCATCACCCGGACAAAGGTCCCTGAGAGCCGGGGGACAGCCACCAGCCGAGGCCAGCAGCAGCGTGGCGAGTGCTGGCCATGGGGCTCCCCATCCCCAGAGCGGGGCCAGCCCGAGGGGCCCCAGCAAGTCCTTGGGGTTCTGCGTCCCACAGAGCACGGGGACAAAGCCAGACCCAGCAGAAGTGACAGCAGCTATTCCAGACACAGGAGCAGGAGGTGGGACACGTGTGCCACCACCGCGGGGGGCTCTAGCCGCGGCCGAGCAGGGGGTACACCACGAAATAGCCCAGCGTGGAGCCAGCGATGGCCCCCAGGAAGATCCAGGCGTTGTAGGACATGACAGCCAACATCACCATATAGCCCAGCACCACCTGCACCACGTGGAACAGCGTCTGGGCCACGTGGAACCAAAACCACCTGGGGAAGGAGATGGGAAATGCCATCAACGAGCGGCTGGGGCAGCTGGAATCGCCTCCCACCGGGAGCCTGGAGTGGCCAGAGCGGGGGCTGGGGAGCAGGGAGAGGGGTGGGGGCTGCAAACAGCAGCTCAGGGGGAAATCCTGCTCCAAAATCAACGAGGCTGGCAGTAAGAGCAGACTCAGGAATGATCTGGGATTAAATACAAGAGGAAGAATCCAGGGCTTGGCTCCAAAGGAAGGAACTGCCAGGGCCAGGCTTGTGGGGACTGAGCTATTCCCAAATAGTCCACAGCTGCCTGTGCCCATCCCCAAACCAGCAGGACCCTCCTGCATCCACAATGGCTCCTGGAGGGGAACACGAGCCTCTAGCCACCACCCTGGACATCTTCCAGAGGATCTGGAGGGGCTGGGCTGCCCCTGGAGCCACCTCCCCAGGCTGTACACACCCCGGTCCTGGGAACCTACAACTCCTCCTCACAGCCCTTCTCCCCTCTGTGCTGGCCATGGGGCCACGGAGCCATCCCTGAGCCCCCCAGGTGGGTGCCAGGGGCTCCCTGTGGTACCTGCCCTGCGCAGGGCCGCTGTCCCCCTCCTGTGGCTCGGCCAGGGCCTCCTGGCTGAGGCTGCGGGGCAGGGCCAGCAGCGCCCGCCGCAGCAGCACGGCCTTGCCCATCTTCACGGCCTCGTAGAGCACGGACAGCAGCAGGATCACCAGCACCGAGAGCACCATCCCTGCAGGAGAAACAGCCCGACGCTGCCCATGCACGGGGAGAGGCTGTGGGGGTGACAGGGGCACAGCAGTGCCCGCCCCGGGGTGTTTGGGAACATCCGCGGGGTGAGGTGGAGGGCTCCTGGCACCGGGGCTGGGCAGCGGGGTTGTTAAATGTCAGGAAATGGTGTATTTAGCTTTTTAATTAACAGAATCAGGTTGGAAAAGCCTTTTGAGATCATCGAGTCCAACCTGTGGCCTCACCCAACACCACCTTGTCACCCAGACCCCCGTGCAGTCCTTCCTTGAACACCTCCAAGGAAGTGACTCCACCACCTCCCTGGGCAGCCCCTTCCAATGCCCCTTCTGTGAAGAAATTTTTCCTAATGTCCAGCCTAAACTTCTGGCTCAGCTCAAGGCTGTGTCCTCTTGTCCTAGAGAGCTGCTGTGAGACAAATACACAGCTTTGCACCAACTCCACAAAAAACATGGGAGTTAAAATATGATGTTGGGAGAATAATCAAAAACAGAAAGAAAAGTGTAAAAGTGGGAAGCTGAGCCATGCCTGAGTGATCTGGGGGGCTGGCAGGCTGAGGGGGGGGCTTCACACAGCTCCCTGCTTGCTGCTCTTGGCTTGGGAGGATCAACCCCTGCCTGGGGCATGCCCAGGGCACAGCACAGCTCAGCAGGGCAGGTCCTGCCAAAAACTGCTCCAGGAGCCGGGGGGTGAAGGCTGTGAGGAGCCCACACAGAGCTCTGCAGTGAGTGGATGGAGGGAGGGAGGGATGCGTGAAGGGATGGATGGATGGATGGATGGATGGATGGATGGATGGATGGATGGATGGATGGATGGATGGATGGATGTCCCAGTGCTGGCAGCCTACCTGTGGGGCTGTGGACATTCCAGAAGTCAAAGAGCAGCACTGCTGTGTCCGAGAAGTAGAAGGTCATCTGGAAAAGAGGCCGGGGAAGGGGCAGTGCTGGAGCCCCTCGGGGTGATGGGTGCCCATACTGTCAGCAGGTCTTTGCACCCCCACCCTGGGATGCTCATCTGGGGATTCACCAAATGGTGCAAGTGCTTTCCCCAGTTCTGAAACAGGAAGAGGAACTTGCACAGACAATCACAGTCACGCTGAGTGGGTTGAACTCTGCCCGTGACCTCCAGCAGGACAATTTTCACCCCCAGCAGCAGCTCCTGTGCATGTCTGGGCTGTGACAAAAAGCCAGTTTACCCCTGTGACAAAGAAAGATGAATCTAGGACTTCATCCACAGGGATCTGAGGAGGGCAGGTCTCTGGGGACAGGTGGAGGCTGAGGGGAAGCTGGTGGGCAGAGCCTCTGCTCCCCTCTGCCTCCCAGGGCAGAGAAACCTCCTGCACTGCTGGGACATCCAAAAACTCAACCACCAAGGCACCCAGAGCCACAAGTGTGACCTCCCAAGGATGGAGGCCAGGTCCAGTGGTGCCTCCCTGGCAGAGGAGCATCAATCCCAACACTGCCAGGACCTACAAAGGCACCACCCCTCCTCCCTCACCCTGCTGAAACAGGAGGAGCAGGAACTGCTCTTGTGTAACATCAGCTGCAGAGCTCATACCCAGCTGACACATCTTGCTCAAAAGGTGGGATTTTGTTGGGTTTTTCCTGCTCCATCTGGTGAATCTCTCTAGGGTTGTGGAGCTCTGGATGCCCCTCTCCTGCATGGATCCGTGTTTGGATCTGTGTTTGGCTGCTCTTTCCTGCCTTTTCACCAGCAGAGGTGACTGACGGGACCAGGACCAGCCTCAGCCAGAAATACCATCCAACACCCTGTGGGTGTTCAGGCCACAGCCCGGCTCTAATTACACCCCTCGGCCCTCATTACCCAAAGCACATTAGCACATGTAATTGGCTCACCCTTTTAAGCCTCCTTTGGCCACAGATTAATGATAATTAGCCCTTAAATTAAGCTATTTCTCCTTTCCAGGCTTCACCCACAGGTCTGCAGCGCAGTGGAAGGAGCAGGTGACTGTTTTAGGGATGAGGGACAGAAGTGATGGGCAGAATCAGAGTCAGTAACTTTGGAAAAGCCCTCTAAGATCATGAAATCCAAACATTAACCCAGCACTGCCAAGGCCTCCACTAAACCCTGTCCCCAAGTGCCACCTCTCTGTGTTTTTTGAACTATTCCAGGGATGGTGATTCCACCTCTTCCCTGGGCAGCCTGTTCCAGAGATCCAGACCCCTTTGCTGCCCCAGCCTGGGGTGGAGCCACATGTTTTTGGATGCCCAGCGTGGGTGTGACACCAAAATGATGCTCCTTGGGCCAACAGATCCTCTCCTGCAGTGATGCCACAGAGAGATTTCTTGGTGGGTGAAGGTCAAGAGGGCAAAATCCTAAAACTCCCTGCATTCTTCCCAAGAGGCACGAGCCACGGCTGCCACGGAGATGTGCCAGGCTCTGGGATGTTGTTCAGAGGGAGGGGATCCTGTCCTTCCCCACCTGCCCACACAGCAGGGACTGAGCAGGCGCCCAGGTGAGGCTGCACCCAGCTCCTCCCCCGCAGGAATTCGCACCAGGGAAAAAAAAACTGCTGGGAAACCTCCTGTGCTCTACTCCACCTTGAGCATTTAGGGCTGGATCCGCTGCAGTTTTGGGGTTATTCTTAGCAAAACCAGTGGTTCCTGCACAGAGCAGTGCCAGCCTGCATCCCAGCCTGCTGCTCCAGTCCAACTGGGATGTCTGATCCCACGCTTTGGGATAAAGCTGCCTTCCTGCAGCACCCCGCTCTGAACAGCACGGCGTCCCAGCCCCACGCTGGGGACACGCTGGCCATGGCGGTGTCCCCAAACCGGGATCCTCCTCGGGACTGGTGGCACCCTCCAGGCCTCGCTGCTTCAGGGGGCAGCAAACCAAGGGGGCTGGGAGCCTTAAACATCCACTAGAACCATGGAATGGTTTGGGTCGGAAGGGATCTTAAAGCTCATCTTGTCCCATCTCCTGCCATGGGTAGGGACACCTTCCACTATCCCAGGGTGCTCCAAGCCCCGTGAAACCCGATCCTGGACACTTCCAGGGAGACTGAAGGAGTTCTGGGGGGATTCACGGGGTTCCAGATGGGGAATCAAGGGGTTCCAGGAGGGGGAATCACGGGGTTCCAGAGGGGGAATTCACGGGGTTCCAGGAGGGGATTCACGGGGTTCCAGAGGGGGAATCACGGGGTTCCAGGAGGGGGAATCACGGGGTTCCAGAGGGGGAATTCACGGGGTTCCAGAGGGGGAATCACGGGGTTCCAGAGGTTCCAGAAAGGTCTC
>WAAG01043233.1:12293-65072 GCA_013390105.1 Tichodroma muraria | reverse complement strand
CTCCCCGGCCGGGCTCCGCAGCCGTGCGGGCAGCGCGGCTCCTCCCTGCTCCGGGGTTTCGCTTTCCCTTCGCTCCCGGCTCCATCCGCTTTCCCCCGCCCCGTCCCGCTGCTGATCCCAAGGATTTTCCTGCTGGTCTCTCCCCCCGCCCCCATCCCGGCACCCTGAGCGTGGGTGCCACCCGGGGTTTGCACCCTAAAAATGCTGGAAGTTTTTGGGGGTGCTCACTTGGAGAAGAGAAGGCTCCAGGGAGAGCTCAGAGCCCCTGCCAGGGCCCAAGGGGCTCCAGGAGAGCTGGAGAGGGACGGGGGACAGGGGATGGAGGCATCAGGGCCCAAGGAATGGCTTCCACTGCCAGAGGGCAGGGCTGGATGGGATATTGGGAAGGAATTGTTCCCTGGGAGGGTGGGGAGGCCCTGGCACAGGGTGCCCAGAGCAGCTGTGGCTGCCCCTGGATCCCTGGCAGTGCCCAAGGCCAGGCTGGACAGGGCTTGGAGCAGCCTGGGACAGTGGGAGGTGTCCCTGCCCATGGCAGGGTGGCACTGGATGGTCTCTTAAGTTCTAGTCCAACCCAAATCATTTAGAATTCTGTGATTTTATCTTCCCCATAAACAGGCAGGACAAAGGGGAACTTTCCTTCCAGCTGTGACTAGAAGCACACAGATGTTTGCTCCATGCTGGGACATTCCAACCATCCCCATTACACCTGGGAACAGGGAGTGCTGGGCTGCCCCTGCCTCAGCTTCCCCAAGTGCCAGCAGGTGCAGATGCCCCAAAGGCACCCAGTGCTACAGTGCCGGGCTCTACACCACTAAAATCCCTCTCAGTGAGATGGAGACTCAAAACCGAGGCAGGATTTGGGAAGCATTAACATTTTCACCCCTTTGCAGCACTTGGTGCCTGGCTGGGATGGAGGTGCAGGAGCAGCACCACACCGGATTCTCCCAGGCTCACCAGGGCCACTTCCCAGCCCAGTCCTGGGGAACCAATGCTCCAACCCTTTGTGCACTTGACTTGGCAAAGAAAAGCCCCTTTCCTTCCCCTTTTCCCAAGCTGGCACTAGTTTTTCTCCTTGGTTTGTTTTTTTCTCTACAGACAGTTCCCAGCGGTTATAATTACACGAACCTCCCCAAGGAGTCATTAAATCAGCAACCCCTTCTCATATATAATATATACATATATAATATATATAATTTATAGAGAAATGACTTTTGTAAACAATATTCCTCTACTCCAGAAGGAAGTGGAGTCCGGGGCAGAACACAGCTCCAAACATGGAGCTCGGAGAGAACCAGCAGCTCTGTGGAGCAGCTGGGAGCCCCATGGCACCCCCAGCGTCCACTCGTCCCCATTGGGATGGCTCCTGGGTGGGGACAGAACCGGCTGGCTTGGTTTGGGTGGCACCACTTTCAGCTGAAGCAAACTGGTCCGACTGTGAAACCAAACTGGTGCGAGGCGTCGCCGTTGTGGAAGACAGCCAGGTCCCGCAGGGGCAGCAGCCACAGCTCCTCCGTGCTGAACTGGAAGATGGTGTCGCTGATGGAGGACTCGTTGTCCAGCTGAAATGACCACCAGGGACAGCTGAGTGGCACCAAACCCCTCAGCTGGAATGACCACCGGCGACAGCTGAGTGGCACCAAACCCCTGGAGTTCCCTTGGCTGCTCCTCGGTGCACCCAGTGTCCATCCCCAGCCCCTCCTGGCTTTTCCAGGGTGGTGACCTCCCCCATGTCCCCCAGGGCCCGCCCCATCCCTTGCCACACTCCAAGACCAGGAAGCTCCTTGGGGTGTTCTCCATCCCCATCCCACCGTGTGCAACCTCATCCACCCGGTGCATCCCAAACCGTGGGGGTTCAAACACTCTCCAAAGGGCTCTCCAGACGTCGGGAGGCTTTTCCAGGCACAAAGGCTGCGCGGGGCCAGGCTCACCAGGCAGCCCTGCAGGCTGGCTGCATAGCTGCGGTCCCGGGAGTCGGCCAGGAAGCGGATTTCCTTGTCGGGCTGGGGCCGGCCGCGCTCCGGGGCCGGTCTGCAGGAGTACGAGACCTTCTGGCTGGCGCGGCGGCTGTGCAGGCGCAGGAAGCGGAGCTGCACCGGGCTGGCCCCCGCGTATTCCAGCTGCGGGGACAGCGGGAGACAAAACCGGGAAGCGGGCGCTGCTTTAGGGGAGCTGTGCTCCCCCAAGGCTAAACCCTGGCTGGCGGGTCCAGCCGTCTGCTAAAGCACTGGAGCTCCTCGCAGAAGGAGGTGTCACATCCCTCTGTGCACAGCCAGGGGACCTGGGTGCTGTCCCACCGCTGCAGTGTGGCACTTGGAGACCCCCGACCTCACCTCTGTGTCCCCTTGGCTGTTCAGCCGGGCACTCACCAGGAAGCCCCCGGGCAGGGTGCTGAACCACTCAAAGGTGTTCTCAGAGCTGTAGGTGCTCAGCCAAGCCTTGATGGGGACCTGAGGGGAGCGGGGACAATTGTCACGCTGTCCCAGCGGGGGATAGTGGCACTGACAGGACGAGGAGCCAGCACAGAGCCCATGTGTGTGGCCTGTCCCTGCAGCCTGCACACACCAGGATCCTCACTCCAGAGTGCTCCAGCAGCTCCCTGCCAGGGCAGTGGGCACCACAGCAAGGGACCGGGCACCCTGTCCCTCTCCAGCCCCACCAGCCCTTGTCCCCACCCACCCTGAGGGGTCCCTCGGGGCTGCAGCTGCCCCATAAAAGCCAGCCCGTACCTGGTTGTGGATGGGGGCTATGCAGGTCTCCCCCCCAGCTGTGAAGTTGCAGAAGGCCAGCAGCACATCCTGGGGGCTGCCCTGGTTGGGGTCGATGTAGTATTGCCCTGGAGGGAGGAGAGGAGAGCCCCTGGCACCCAGCTTGGGCACAGGGAGGATGCCACACAGTGCCATCCCACCCCAGCTGGTGGCCCAGCTGCCAGCCCGTTTCCAGGGATGCCCACGAAGCCCGTCTGACCTCATTCCCCAAAATCCTTAATCCCTCTTTATTTCAAAGAGCTGCCTGTCCCTCACAGGCCCTGGAGACCAGGCCAGGTCCGGGGGGGGCCCATGCCCCTGGTACCATCAGGTAGGCCGGGGTGAGCCAGCAGCAGCTCCTTGCAGGTGGTGGCCGGGTTGGTTTTGGTGCCATTAGGATGCTCCACGAGGGCTTGGAGCTCCCGGCTCAGGGTGTCCAGCAGAGCCCAGACCACGGTGTAATTCAGGCGGTTGGAGGAATAAATGAGGTGCTGAAAGAAAAAGGAGGGGATATCACCAAGCTGACCATAGATCCCCCCACCAGGAGCATCATCAGGTGTTGAGGAAGGGGATGGCACATGCAGGGGACAAGGACAAGCATGGGGGGAAAAGGGAGTAGTTGGATCTTCTTGGTCCTGATGCACAGGGGACCTTGGAAGCAGCAGGACATGGGAAAGCATCTCTGGCAGCCCCTTCCCTCCTGGTCATGGATCACTCACCTGCAGCTCCTCCTGGGACAGCACCAGTGCGGGGCCGCTGGGACCAGGGGGGCCGGCCAGACCCTGGGGGACAATGACAGTGCTGGTGGCACTGGCTGCTGCCCACGAGCCCCTCAGCAGCTCCTCCACTAGTGCCAGTAGCTGGACATCCCCATGGAATGGCAGCATAGCATGGCAGGGCCTCCCTGCCACGTTTAGGGGAGTGAGGGACCCAAATTTTGGGATGAGGGCTGTTTGTCGCTCTGCTTACCGGCATTCCCGGTGTGCCCCTGGGGCCTGGCAGGCCTGGGAAGCCTCTCAGCCCCTGCCAAAGGAGGAGGTGGAGAAGGGAAGGAAAGCAAGGTGGGAGATGCTGCTGTGCTGAGCTGCACCCCCACGAGCCCCCCTGCACCCCTGGAGTGGGGAGGAGGGAAGGGATCCCATGGCTGGGCTGATCCTGCTCCAGCTGCTCCCCACTACTTACTTTGGGTCCAGACAAGCCCTGGGAGGAAAGGACAAGAGCAGGATAAGAGGGAGGCACGTGGGATCAAAGCTACATGCCTGTGGGGCCAGGAGTGAACCCCAAACCTGCTGGAGGGGGAAGGACTCACCGGTGTGCCAGGAATTCCAGGGTGTCCCCGTGGGCCGGGGGGGCCAGCGTCACCCTGCAAGGACACCAGAGGAGCTCAGGGTGCTGCACAGCACATCCCCCAGCCCTGCATCCTTCTACAACCCAGTCCCTTCCCCAGGTGGATTTTATATGGAAACATAACAAATTCACCCCAAATACTCATTTTAGTCCCTGACATCCCTCTCCACCCTGCCCTTACCTGCTTTCCTTTGGGTCCCGGCCTCCCAGGGACACCGTGGGGTCCTGGCTTGCCCTGGGAAACGTGGCAGGATGTCACATATGGTGACAAGAGACCCCGGGGGGGGTGGGGGGTGGGAAGGAAAAGAGCAAAACCTGTCACACACCTTGAAGCCATCGTCCCCTGGCTGGCCCAGGTCACCCTTGCTGCCCTTCTCGCCCTAGGAGAGAGTCAGGGAGAGCTTTGGTGGCAAAGAGAAGGACAGAACCCCCAGGACACCAGTGTGGGTGGGGAAGTTCCCAGTGGTGGCCAGATGCACAATTTCTGGAGCAAATTTTGGTTCCATAGAGGTCACTGCACCCACACTGCTGGGCACAGAGGCAGCAGGGGGGATGATGATCAGCTCCAAACTGAAAGGATCATCCCAGACTAAAATATCTCTCAGGAAAACCTTGGAAGTTGCCAGGAAGCACTTGGAAGGAATAAAGAAGATTCCTGGTGTGCTGAAACCAGAAGCAGGGGAAAAATCCCAGCACAGCCTCTCCTCTGCCTGCTCTTCCAGGAGCTGCTTACTGAGCTCACAATACATTTAAAGTTTTAATGATTCCCAAGGTTTCATTTTCCTGAAGGCTCTGAGCAGCTCCCCATTGCCAGGGATGGCTTGTCACTCTTATTTATGGTTGTGGGGCTGAGGGATGGGATGGGATATTTGGGATGTGCTCGGCTCCTCCAGGCAAGGATCCATCAGGAATGGCACAAGGGAGGTTCAGCTCATGGTGCACCAGCATCAGTGCTGACAGCAGGGATTAAAAAGGCTCCACACTGCTGCTTGCAACTCCAGGAGGATGGAAAAGCTGGAAAAGGACTGGATTTGGGAGAAAATCTAAAGGTTCCATCTCCCAGCACCTGGGGATGTAGTGGCCAATCCCCAGATAAGGATGGTGCAGCCATCAGGGTTCAAAAAGAGGGGAATAAGGGATGGCATGCAGCAAATTATATGCCACCCTGTGTCCAGCGTCCCTGCTGTGCCTGGCACATGTCCCCTACCTTGTGTCCTTTCGATCCAGGGTCTCCTTTGATGCCTTTCAGCCCCGGGATGCCCTAAGAGAGAAACATGGAACTGCCTCACCCTGCAGCTGAGCTGCTCCTGTCAGCCCCTGGCAAGGAGGGATCACCCCATACCTGAGGATTCTGAGGATTTCAGGCAGTTTTAGAAACTTTGAAGCATTTTTTCATAGTTTCTTTGATTTTTGCTTTCAGGAGGATCCCTCAGCAAAGCCCATCAAAAATGCACTGGAGGTACCTTGGCTAGCTCAGAATATCCAGCCTTTTTTGTGAAGTTGCCAAAATTGGGCNATTTCCCCCTTTTTTTTGAAATTTGCCAAAATTTGGTTTTTTTTTTTTTTTTTTTTTAATTTTAAGCAGAGAAAACAGTCATTTCCAGTAATTAAAATAAATATTTGAGTCCTTTTTGTTGGCTGCAGTTTGTCCTCCAGCCATGACAGCTCTCTGAGAAGGTGGGCACCACTGCTCAGCACAGCTTGGCATCAGATATATACCTAAAAAGAAGGATTTGGCCTCCAGAACCACATTTTGGGAATGATGCGATTTGCCTGACTGCACACACCCTCCTGGGATGTTAATTTGGGAGGAGAAGACAGGAGAAGATGGATGAACCACTTAAAAACTTTCCTCATTTTAAACAGCTCCCTGCTTCGGGTCCCTGCAGAGCTGGGTCACACAGTGGGGTCGAACAGGGAGCAGGCAGCACCCCAAAACCCCAAGCTGATACTCACGTAGGGTCCCTGGGGGCCCTGGGGTCCTGGAAGTCCTTTGTCACCTGGGCAGCCCTGAAATGCAAAGGGAGAAGCCCTGGCTGTGGCCAGGGGGATGCTCCAGGGCAGGGAGAGCAGCCCACGGGGGCTGCGGCTGTGGGAGGTGCCCCTGTTGGGCTGGGAGGCTCGGGGGGGGCGGGGGCGGGGACAGAGCCCTCTGTTATCACGGTTTGTTCTTTTCTAACCTGGGGCTCAGGCAGGTTGGAGCACCCCAAACTGCTGGGGGCGACAAGGCAGCCTCACAAAGCCACCTACCTTTTGTCCCCAGGGACCCCGCGGGGGCTGCTGGCCCATCCTGCCTCGCTTGCCCTGGGGACCACAGGTGAAAGACTCACAGGCAGTTCCAAACTAATCCAGACACCCCTCATCCCTCCAGGATCCCCTCTCCAGGGACTCCGAGCCCCCAGAAAACTGGGACCCCCCTGCACGGGCTCCAAGGAGCAGCTCCCTGCCCCTCTATGGGGACAGCAGTGCCATTTACCCGTCTGCCAGCTTCTCCTGGGACCCCTGCGTCCCCTTCCTGGCCTGCGTCGCCCTGGGGGAAGAAGAGACGGAATGTGGGTCTCCAGCAGCTCAGCAACATCCCAGGACTGGGGAGGAGGAGCTGCTGCCTGCATGGAGATGGGGACAGAGCCCACCAGGCACTGGGGGATTCTGGAGATGGGCACCAAGAGCTGGGGAGGCCCCTGTGCCCCCCAGGGCCACCTGAGCCAGGCTGGAGGCAGGATCCGCCAGCCCCTCACCCAAAAACCAGCGCAAGGCAGCCCAAGGGCATCCTGTGTTTTCCAGGTGGGGGAAAAGCAAGCCCTCCTGGGCAATTCTCAGTTTTCTTCCCATGGTCCGCAATGGAAACTGGCTCAGGTTTGCCCACCCCATGCCCACTGGGCAGTCCCCCTCAGGTGCCATCCCCAGGGGAGGATTTTGGGGTGGGTACCTTATCTCCTTTGCGGCCTTTCCATCCTTTAGGACCAGCTTGTCCAGGAGACCCCTAAAATCCCAAAGGAGAAGGAAACCCCTCTGTGAGGACGCTGTGCCAGGGGTGCCCCTCCTGGCTTGCCCCAGTGTGCACAGGAGGATGCTCTAAGCTGGAATCTTCCCGTTGGGATTCTCCCTCTCTCTGGAGCAGGCCGGGCAGAAGGGGGCTGTGGGAGGGTTCAGCAGGAGCAGGAGATGGTGCCTGACTGGACTTTTACACATCCAGGAGATGCCAGCATCCCACAGCCTCTTTCAGGGAGAACCACCACCACTCCATCCCTCTCCTCACCATTTGTCCTGGTTTTCCCGGCTTGCCTGGCTCCCCTTTTGCACCCACCAGGCCCTAAGAAGGAAAACAGAATTCAAGGCAAATCCAAACCTTTGGGTTATTCACCCAAATCCCAGGCAGGCTGTCAGAGGGACACGGATCTGGGAGGCTGGAAAAGCTGGAGCAGGGAACAGGGCAGAGAGGAGCTCGCTCACCTCGGTGCCGCTCAACCCGGTGGCTCCAGCTTCGCCTGGTGGCCCAAGGGTCCCCTGAGTTCATTTGGGGACAAAATATGAGGCTGGCAGCAGGGGAAGGCAGGAGGGCACAGCTGGGGCTGTTGTCCCCGGGGAGAGCTGTGCCAGGGATGTGCCCTGCCCGTCCCCGTGGAGCAGAGGCGTTACCTGCCGGCCTGGCTGGCCCTTGGTGCCCATCACTCCTCTGGCTCCCTCGTGCCCGGTGTAGCCCTGGAGCCCAGGGGCACCTGCCAGTCCCCGAGCCCCCTGCGAGCCCTGCAGGGCACAGAGAGGGGACGCTGCTCACCCCCAGCCCCAGCAGGGCCCGAGCAGCCGCCCCTCGAGGGGCTTCAGCTGCACTGAGCTTTGCAAATCCCCCTGGAGTTTATTCCACAGTGAATCCCCCAGGAGTTTATTCCACAGCGAATGCCCCTGGAGTTTATTCCACAGCAAATCCCCCTGGAATTTATTCCACAGTGAATCCCCTTGGAATTTATTCCACAGCGAATGCCCCTGGAGTTTATTCCACAGCAAATCCCCCAGGAGTTTATTCCACAGTGAATCCCCCTGGAATTTATTCCACAGCGAATGCCCCTGGAGTTTATTCCACAGCAAATCCCCCTGGAATTTATTCCACAGTGAATCCCCTTGGAATTTATTCCACAGCNTATAATAGATATATATCATATAATGTTTATATATTTATATATTATATCTATTATTATATATTATATAAATATTAAATATATTATAATAATTATATATTATATAAACATAAGTGTTTGCCCAGGCAGAGCAAACACTGCAACATGGGAAAACTGGGATGCACGTGGGATCTGTCCTGCAGCTGAGCTCAGGGCATCCATAACACATCTGGGGCTCTGTCATGACCATAATCCCACCCTGGGGCACCTCAAGTGTCCCAAGCACTGAGCAGCTCCCAGAGCCACACGGACACCTTCGGATCTGCTCCAAGGAGGGGGAAATCCAGAGCCCTGGAGCTGCCTCAGGCAGATTCCTGCAGCCCAGCTGTTACCTGTGCAACAGCCCTGGCACTTTGGCACGGCTTTTAACAGCTCCATTAAAATTCCTTTAAGGAGCTTTTGCTGTGGGAAATCCAAGGAAGCAGTGACTCAGTCCCAGGGCAGGAGTCATGGCAAGGCTGGCAGAGCTCACTTTGCAGCCACCCCCAGGGTGAGACACATCCCAAAATGCCACCAAACCTCTTTCCCAGGGGAAATTTTTGGGGGCAAAGCTGGTACTCACCACTGGGCCGGGATTGCCACCATCTCCCTTCACTCCGTCATCTCCGGCCAGTCCCTGTGGGGACATTGGGGGTTCAGAATAAGCCCCTCACCATCGTGTCCTTCACCTCTGTGGAGACTTGGAGCATCCTGTCTCACATCCCACGCTCAGCTGGCCAAGACAGCACTGGGAACCACGTGGGAGTGAACAGGATTCAGTAGCAGGAACATCCTCCATGAGGCACCCCTGGGTGCTGGAAAGGGTCTGATATTTGGGGTTTAGGCACAGGGAGTTTGGGGTTTTAGGGTCCTGGGAGTCAGTGATGAGGTAGGAGGTGCTAAACCTCCTCCTCATTTCTGAGCTCTCTGACCTGGCCAATGAAGGGGCAATAAATCCTTTGGGTTGTACTGGAAACAGGGAAGAGCTGGGGAAGCCTTTGCAATTCCCAGTTCTGCAACATTCCAGGCATCAGTACCTCGAATCCTGCAGCCCCAGTAGGTCCATCCACACCTCGTGGCCCTGGATCTCCCTGGGAAAGGAGAGGCAACAGCTCTGCCCACAGAAAAACCCTTCCCTGCCTTGCTGGCTTTGGATCTCAGGCAACAAGGCAAGGGGTGTGCCATGGCAGGTCCCCCTGTCACCAGCCTGCCCATGCAGCCAGTCCCAGCACGTTCCCACCGGGAAAGCTTGGGAAGAGGCCAGAAAAGGGAGTTTCACCCAGAGATGAAGGCTCGGAGCCATCATCCCTCCATACCTTCTCTCCCTCGGGACCATCGGGCCCAGGAGGACCTCGGAGTCCTGTCCCCCCCTGTTCAGGGCACAAGCAGAGGAGCCCGGGTCACTCAGGCCTGCCAGTGCTCCCAGTCACACAAATGTCCCCTCACCAGGTCAGTAACTGGTTGAAAGGGGAGAGGAGACTTGATCTGACTTACAAACCATCCTCTGGCTCCAGCAGGTCCTGCAGCTCCGGTGACACCGCCCTGGCCCTGGCACACAGAGGGAGACGTGTTCCCAGCCTGGCAGGGGCTGCAACTTGGCTGGAGGCAGCATTACCCCAAACTGCCCCACAAACCCAAACCTTCCTTTTGTGCCAACAAGACCCAATTTTGGTGTCATGCCTGTGAGACATGAAACTCCCTAATTATGGAGATTTGACAATTCCTAGGATTTTCTGCAGCTCCCAGAGCCCAAGGTTTCCCACCAAGGTTTTCTCCTTGGCACTCATCACCCAGCCTTTGGGGACATGGAGGGTGAGGCAGCCCAGCCCCTGCTGTACTTGCCAGCAAACCTTCTCGGCCCTTCTCTCCCTTCTGGCCTTTCCCTCCAATTTCCCCCGTGGCAGCTCCTGGACCGGGAATTCCAGGAAGGCCCCTGGGGCCAGCATTGCCCTGCTCAGGGATGGAGACCAGTGTCACCACAAAGAGGGAAAAGTAACAGCAATAAATGAGCTTCTGCACGGAGATGAGCTGTGTCACCCTCTGGCCAGGTGCCACAGAGAGTAGGTCACCCTGGGGTGCTCCTCAGCCATGGGGACACCCCTGTCCTGCTCTGTCCCCACCATGGAGCAGCAGAGGCTGAGCAGGCTAGGGGTGTTCCTGAGGTGCTGGAAAGAGGGACAGAGTTAGAGACACCCCTCACCTTCTGTCCCTGCGGTCCTGGCTCGCCCGGGTCTCCAGTGTCACCAGTGTCACCCTGCCCAGGGGGAAATGCCCACATCAGACACAGCAGCTGCTCCCCAGCCCCATCCCAGGGCAGGTTAAAAGCTGGGCTTTGATTTCCATGGGCTTTTCCACCCTCCCCTGGCCAGGATTTCGATGCTGGGTAAGGCACAGCCTCATCTGTGCTGGGAGATCACCCCAGCTGTGACCCTGCTACCCCAAGAGTGAGTGGGGACAAAACGCTGAGCACACCTTGCCCAGCACGGGGACCCCCAAAGCATCAACCCCCGGTTGCTTGGGAGCATCCCAGGCTCTGTGGGGCAAAGCCATGGCATGGGCAGGGTCCAGAGGCAGCACCTTTCCCACTCCCTCTCCCTGTGGGGACAGTCCCACACGTACCTCCTTCCCTTGCTTCCCAGGCTGTCCTGGTGGCCCCTTTGTCCCCTCGTCCCCTGGCTCCCCAGGACTCCCTCTGATGCCTGGAGCTCCACGGGTTCCTGCCTCTCCCTGGACAGGATGAAGATGACTGGGATGATTCTTGGCTGCCTTTTCCAGCTGAGCCTGGCTCTGCCCTCCGTCATTTCCCATACTGGGAAAAACACAGTTTTCTTATGGGACTCCCCTGCCATGCCCAGCAATGTCAATCCTCAGGCATGAGGATGCTGGGGGGGGTGTGTTTCAAACACCTCCCATGGATTCAGGTGCCCGTGTGACCCTGCAGGAGTGGGGTGAGCCCAGCACCACCCCCAGCACCCACCTGCTCACCCTTGGGCCCCAGCTGACCCTCTGCCCCCAGCAGTCCTGGTGGTCCCTGTGAAGGAAAGAAAAGCCCAGCCCTAGCACAGCTTGCTGACCCAGCTTTAACCTTCTGGCTTTTTTGAGGATCAGCGGCCTCCTCCTGTCCTTTCCCATCCTTGGAATGGGGAACTGGGGAGGGGGAGGCCGGAGCAGCCCCATGGGTGGGGACACAGTTCCCAGGTGTCGTACCTGCTCCCCATCCAGCCCGCGGACTCCGGCTCCCCCGGGATCCCCCAGCTCACCCTGCAGAGGACACAAAATCAGGACAAGCAGCCGTGGTGCTTCTCTGTCTCTGCAGCTCCCTGAGATATAAATCCCCATCCCACAGGGATGGGGCCAAACTGGGAGCAGTGCTGGCCCCCACAGCCCTGGGGAGGTCAGTGGGGCGAGCCTGAGGCTCTGGGCAGCTCCCAGGGAAACCAAATCCTCTCCTCTGTCTCACCTTCTCTCCTTTCATCCCTGCAGGCCCTTCGCGTCCATTTGGACCTGCCCGGCCCTGAGAACAAACACCCCACATCAGCAGAGAGGCTTGGCCTGAACTCAGGAGCCTTTGCAGCTCCCGAGCAGGGCCTGGGATGTCCTGACACACCACACATCACCACGGGAAGAGAATCCACGCTCCGGCTCCTCAAGCCCCCTGCAACAGCTTCCCTTCTCCTTCCCTTCCTGCGGATGCTCCAGGGAGCTCCCCAAAGGTGCTGCTGCAGCAAAATCCTTAATCCCTGCCCTCCTGAGAGGATCAGTGCAGGAGCCCCAGCAGCACTCACCGGGTACCCAGCCGGGCCAGCAGCACCAGCTGCTCCAGGAGCGCCTCTTTCTCCGCCCAAGCCAGGCTTCCCGGGAATGCCATCCAGCCCGCTCGTGCCAGGGGCACCCTGCAAGGCCAAAAAGACCCTTAGGCCCCCCCAAAACACAGCTCTGGGAGGGCTAAGGCAGGGAAAGCCCTGTGGCTGATGCAGTTGGGTCACCTCAGGGTCCAAAGGTGCCACCTGCTCCAGGCCCCATCTCTGCAGGTGTAGGACATTGCTGTNCCCCCAGGGTTTGGGGTGTTCCCTGCCCCACAAACACCCCAGGGATGAAAATGCCCGG
Organism: Tichodroma muraria; assembly: GCA_013390105.1. NCBI lineage: Eukaryota > Metazoa > Chordata > Aves > Passeriformes > Sittidae > Tichodroma > Tichodroma muraria. Next base: position 52,720 of record WAAG01043233.1, on the reverse strand, counting down.
GAGTGGGCACCGATGTCCACCCTGTGGGACATCACCCCAGCCCAGCAAGGTGCAGCTCTGCACTTACAGGCAGCCCTGGGAGCCCTCGAGGACCTGGGTCACCTGTTCTGCCCTGGGAAAAGAAGGATGTTCAGTAGTGTGTCCATGGAACGGGGGACCAGGGAACTGGGATCAGGGTGAGGCTTTGCTCAGAGAAATCCCCGTGTCTTGGGACATCTCAGCAGTGTCTGTGCTGCATCAGGACAGAACCCAGCAGCAGGGAGTGGGACCAGGGTCCTGCCTGCTCCCAGAAAGGGGTTTGGGATGGATCCATGCTGCAGGCAGCACAGGGGATGTACTGCAGGTCACACATCCATACAGAGGGATCGGAGCAGCCAGGAATACAGGGAGCAAGGAGAGCCCTACCTGGGAGCCAGGAGCACCACGAGGACCGGGGGGACCTGGCAGGGCCTGGGGGACAAGAGCACCATCAGTGACACGGCCCTGGCTGAGCCCCCTCCCACTTTAACTGCAAGACTGGCAAAAGTTCCCCATGGCAAAGATTTCCCATTTTCCCCATTCCCAGCCCAGCCCAGAGAACTTGCCTGGTGCTTTCCAGGGGGCTGGAGCTGCCCAGAACAGCAGCAAACCACACTTACCTTTGGACCAGCTTTTCCTGGAAATCCTGGTGGACCTTGAGCCCCCCTTTCTCCCTGTTAGGAGGCAAGAAAGATTTCCTTTCCTTTGTAGGTTTTCATGCGAAAACCTCTTTAAAAAACACAACAAAGCGAACAAAAAATCAGCTCTTAGGACAATCCAGAGGTGTTTGGGCAGAGGAGGTGCTTGAGTGCCCATGGTTCGCCTGCTGTGGGAGACAGATCCTGCTGTTCTCCCACCATGGCTGACAGAGACTGTGGACACCTCCAAACCCACCCACTGGGTTCAAAACTCATCTCAAAAATGCTTCCAGTGCTTCCAGTGCTGGAGTGGGTGTTCCATCCCTACCTTGTCTCCCCTGCGTCCCAACCTCCCGCGGTCTCCAGCAGGTCCTGGATAGCCCTGGGAAGAGCTCGGGGTTAGGAGGCAGCTGGGGCTGCCTGGCTTCTCTGTATTTTTGGGAGAAGGTGGCTGAGGGAAAGGCAGGAGCCCTGGGAGGATGGGAGTGCTCAGCTGGAGGCTGCTGCAGCCTCCTCCCAGTCCGGCCACCGCCGTGTCCCCTCCGTGGGCAGCTCCATCACTTACATAGGTGCCCACAGGTCCTTGTGGCCCCTCCAAGCCGGGCTTCCCAGGCAGCCCCTGCCAGGCAAAACAAGGGAATTAGCAGGAAATCCCGGGATGCAGTCAGGCACCCTCCGTTCCTCAGTGATCCCACGGGATCTGAGGAGCCCTTGGGCTGGGCCCATGGGATCCCCCCAGGTCTCCCCGTGGCAGCCCAGAGCCTCTGGGGGCTGCTCACCACCATCACTCCCCCAGGCAGTGCCCCCAGACCCCAGTTCTCACCTTTGGGCCCAAGGAACCCGGGTCTCCATCAGGTCCAGGCTTTCCTGGAGAGCCCTTTGGGATTATTTGGGGAGGAGGTGTCAGTGAGAGGCTGAGAGGAGACGAGCCCTGCCGAGCGCCCACTGCTGCCCCTGAGCTCGTGGCCCGGGGTCACCTGGGGCCAGCAGGGTCACAGGGGGCAAACTCGGCCACCGTGGCTGGTCCTGGTGGCTCCTGCACACCCACGGCTGGCAGGGCTGGCACCAGGGAAGGGGACAGTCCTTGCTCTCAGCATCATCACCAAGCCCAGCTGAGTGCAAGCTCTCAGGGAGGAGCTGTTCCAGGCCTCCATCCCAGATCACCGAGCTGGGAGGGACCCACCAGGATCAGTGAACCCCTGATCCACAGCACAGACCCCCCAGCAATCCCCCCTGGGCACCCCTGGCAGCGCTGTCCAAACGCTCCCGGAGCTCTGGCAGCCTCGGGGCCGTGCCCATTCCTGGGGAGCCTGGGCAGGGCCAGCACCCTCCCCCTGAACCTGGGCCACCCTCTGCCACTGGGATCTCCTCCCAGGACCCAGAGCCAGCTCCTGCTCAGCCATGGAGGGTTTCCATGAACTGCCATTCCCCATGGACACCCTGCTAGGCTCAGGGAGGCCGCACAGTTCCTGGAGCAGGCTGATTCCTTGGGGGAATGTTTCTACTCTTCCCTAGCCCCAGTTACTTCCACCACTGAGGATTTTTAATGTCTTTTATCAACCAGGTAAGATCAGGTCCCACATTCCCCACCAGCAGCACCAGCCCCACTGAATCCCACCTAGAAAAACACACAACTCATGCAGAGGAGCATTTTTTTTTTCCTTACTATGGATCCAGGAGTTCCGGCATGCCCACGACCCCCTGGCAAACCAGCAAATCCCTGGAGGAAAGGGCAGCAGAGGAGCCATGGAGGGAAGGCAGGAGAGGAGGATGGAGAGACTCAGCCCCAGATTTGAGCCCCACCCAAAGCACAGGTGAAGGGCCCAGCCTGGTCAAGGCAGCACTGGGGCTTTTCCTTAAAATCCAGCTCCTGGATTTCTCATGGAATCACTACAGCTGTGTGTGCACAGACACAACACCCACTCGTGCTCCCAGACACTCTGTCTGATGCTGGCAGCACTCAGGTGTGTCTCTGACCTGGTTTTCATCCTCTCTTTTGAGGGAAGTGTCAGATTTCTATTTTTAAATTATTCTTTTTTAATTTTGGAGTGAAGATAAATACATGAAATCCTGCAGAAGGGAAAACCTGCTGCCAGCCCCAGTCTTGCTGCTAGATCTGTTCAGGATCGCAGTGCCAGGGGTGGGAAATCCCACTGCCCTGTTCCCAATCCTTCCCCCCTCAGCAGGATTCCCAGAGGAGCACCCTCCTGCTGCTCTTGCTCCACCACATCCCATGGACATGATTTGGAGGCACATTCCCAAGGGGATAAAGCTGAGCAGAGGGATGGAAGGCCAGAAATCAACTCTACTCACCGGTGGTCCCCTCCTGCCTGGGCTGCCCACGATCCCTGGGTGGCCCTGCAGGATGAGGATGAGGATGAGGACTGGGAAGCAAAAGAGCCTCTCCCAGTCCCCATCATGGCAAAGTCCATGGTATCAAGGTCTTGTCCCACACATCCACGGGGATGGGAGGTCAGGAAGTGTCCCCATGGGTTCAGCTGCCCCTGTCCACACACCCCAGCACCCTGTCCCCAGCCAAGTACAGATGTAGGATGGGAACCTGTGTACCAGGCTTTCCTTCCGCGCCCTCCGCTCCCGGCGCGCCCCGCGAGCCCTGCAAGGAGAGTTTTGTCTCAGGGTGGCTCCACCAAGGGCTCCTCCGGCCCCAGAGCCTCCCCACGGGGTGACAACGTGGGACATCAGCAGTGGCACTGCCCGGCCTGTGTGGAGCTGTGGATTCCTCAGGGCACAGCTCGTCCCACACAGTTCCTGCAGCTCCCCTCTGCTCCATCCCACCTTGGGATGGGAGATAACACCAATGTGGGAGGGAAGCCGTTCCCACCAGGAACACCTCGGCTGGGTTTTCCCTCCTCCTGCCCCAGCTATTTATTCCTAGCTCCTTCCCCGGCCACAGCTTTGAATAACAGAGCTTCCTTATAAAGTTCTTTCCTGGAATTTTCTGTGCTCAGCGTTCCGGAGGAAGTCGTGGCGTTGGGCAGGTGGTTTGTCAAAATGCAATGTGCCACAGCCTGAGCTGCTCATCCCCAACTTTTCCTGTGCAAATTCCCAACCCTCTGAGCTGGCCACGTCCCAGGATGCTGCTCCCATGTCCCAGGGCCGACAGCTCCACATGGCAGCACAGGATGTGGGATATCCTCTACTTACGGGCAGTCCAGGGACTCCAACCAGCCCACGCTGCCCCACACGGCCCTGGAAAACACCAGGAATCACAAAACCATCCATCTGCCAGCGGCAAAGGTGCAGATTTGGAGGAAAATCTTGTGCCTGAAGGATGTGCTCTGCCCCAGCACATCCCAAGCCAAGCAAGGGATGTTTCAATCCAGGGTTGTTTCAATCCTCCACAGCCAAAGATGCTCCAAGATCCAGCCCCACATTCCAGCACCCAGTTAGTTACCCGGGCTCCCCGTGGTCCTGGGGTTCCCTTGGGGCCATCAGGTCCTTGGCATCCCTAAAATTCACACAAAGGAAAACACAGACATTGCAAATCTATAGGGGCAGGCCATGGGGACGCCATGCACAGGCCAAGAGGCTGGAGACCCTCCCCAGGACGGTGTCCCTGGGTGCTGGGACACTGGCAGGGTGGGCACATCCCTGCTTTCCATGCAAGGAAGTGGGCAGCCCGTGAGGAAGCAGCAAATCCTGGCGCTGACCTTGGGTCCCTCGCTGCTGTTCAGCCCCGCAGGGCCAATCTGACCTTCTTCCCCCTGCCAAGAGAGAGGGGAGGAATCATCCAGGGAAAACACAGCCTCTGATCCCGGGGGAGTCACCAGCCTGCAGCTGGTGTGGGGAAAAACGCTGTGAGTGTGACCAGAGGTGACATTAATAAATCTCACCCATTGAGCTTTGGTGGGAATGGGGACTTCCCCCATTCCCTGGGGTTAAAAAACTGGGCAGAAAGAAAAATATCGAGTTTGTTGTGGCCCAAAGTGACACAGTTGGATATTTTTTGTTTCCTGGTGGACAAATTAAAGGCAATTCCAAGGACTGCTGTGCCAAGGCTCCAGCCTGCTCCAGCCCCTGTGCCAGCAGCGCTGCCTGGGAGGATGGACAAGGCAGGGAGATGATTCCTGCTGCATCCTCAGCTCCTGGAGAGGTGGGAGGAGTTGTTATTCATCCCGAAGAGCAAAAGAGCAGATCCAGGAAGGTTTCCCAAAAGCCTTGAGAGTGGGAGGGCATCCCCTGCAGACTGGAAAGGTGTGTGGGAAAATAATCCTCCTTTTCCTGAGAAGCTGGGAATCACTAGAGATCAGCAGCCAGCCTGGCTTCAGTTCCCAGCTCCAACACGGATCTGGAGGTGGGTTTGGTCACCCAGACAGCTCTCTCAGAGCACACACTGCAGGAAAAAGCATTCCCAAAGCCCTTCAGGGCCGCCAGCACAGGCTCCAGGAGCAGCGAGCCTGGCCGGAGTCAGAGAGGGGCACAAAGTGAGCACTCCACAAACCCTCTGCTCCCAAAAGCCGCAAAGGAGCTGACCCAGACAGGGACTCAGTGGGATCCTGCAGAGCTGCTCGGGCTGAGGCAGCTGGGGAGGGCTGGGAATCCTCTGCCTGAGGCTGCTGTGGCATCAGGGAACCCAGCAGCGAATTTTGGGATGAAGAGGTGAGGAGCAGGCAGAGCAAAGCTCAGTTTTGCTGCTGGGGGCACCTGCAGCCCCAAGGCTGGGGGCTCTGGGCCAAGCTCCCTGCGGCCAATGCTGTCAAAGGGATCCCCTAGGAGAGATCCCATCAATCAGCCCTGCCTGCCCCGCTCAGGGCTGTGGCACAGTGTGTCACACGTGGACTGCTCCCCGTGACACCCCGACCCAGCAGTGGCACTCACGTCTGGTCCCCGCGGCCCCGCCACCCCTCGGGGGCCGGGGAAGCCCTGCAAGCCCCCCTGGCCCCGGGTTCCTGGAGGGCCTTTTGCTCCCTGTGCTCCTCGTGGGCCCTTGGAGGAATGAAACACAGTGTCACAAAGCAGGGACAGCAATTCCCTGATCCACGGGCAGGAATTCCCCTGGAGAACCCATCACTGGCATGGGTGAGCACCCCAAACCCTCCTCCCCCTGGAGTCACAGCATCCCTGGGCCGCCAGAAATGGGGAAATACATTTTTTAAACAGCCAAAGCGAGATGGAGCAGTGAAGGATGGACCCGGTGGTGTCCGGTCAGGACAAAATGAGCTGCCTGGCTGTCACAGTCCCCAAAACCCAGCAGGGGCCTCGGGCAGCCACACCCACCCACCCAGGGCTGGGCAAAGCACATCTGCACAACAGAGGGAGCAGCTGGAGGCACCAGAGCTTTGGGAAGTGGTACCTTTCCTCCTCTGGCTCCCACATCTCCCTTGGCTCCACCCGGGCCTCGGCAGCCCTGCAAGAGCAGCAGCAGTGCAGGTTACACTGAGAAACCCCTGGTGCAAGCTGAGACCTGATTCTGGCACCGAATAAAGGGAATTTTGCCCTGTTCCAGTCAGGGCTTCCCTCTGGATGGGCCTTTCTGAGCTGGGAGCAGGGACCTGCTGGATCTGCTCCTCGTGGTGAAGAGGCTCCAGGGCTTTTGGGTTCAATCCCACCAAACTAACCCCAGCACCCCATGCCAGTGCCAGCTCCCAGCTGGTGGTGGCATCTCTGGCACCACCAAAACAATGACAAGTCTCTTACTCTCACTGCTGTGTTCCTCAACTTAGGCCAAAGCATTCCCACTTCCCTGAGCCTCCCAAAGGCAGGTGACACCTTAGGGCACTGCCAAGTCTGAAAGCTCCTCTTGTTACAGCAAAAGGAGCCCAAGCTCCGCTCTGCCTTCCCAAACAGCTCCAGCTGCCACCTTTCAAACATCAAGTCCGAGCACACATAAGGAAAACGGAGCTGCAGCTTTGGGCTGCTCTGCCACGGCGCTCCTGCTTCCAAAGCAGGGATCCCATGGATGCCATCACTCACCTGCTCTCCTTGGGTGCCTTTTGCACCTGGCAGGCCAAGAAAACCCTTCAGAGAGAGAGAGAGAGAGAGAGTGAGAGAGAGAGAGAGAATGCAAGTTAAAAAGAAAAGCACAAAGGAAAGTAATTCATGTGCTTCTGGAGGTGACAACAACCCTCCCACAGCACAGGGGTGGGATGGGCTGGTAAGTGGGAGGCACCAGTTTGGCTCTGCAGAGTTGCTGGTGAGATGCCCCAGTGGGATTTATTCCCAAAAAAAGGACCAGAAGAGTCACAAACCCTCCCAAGGCTGCCCCTAAGATGAGGATGAGGTCCTTGTTCGACTCCAAATGCACCCCCCACATCCCAACCTGCACCCCTCATCCCATTCCAAGCCCCAGTTCTCAGCTCTGTGGGTTGGGGTCCCAGGACACGGGAAAGGGACACCTGGGCCAGGCAGGAGGAAGGTCAGGCTGCCCAAAGCCTTTGGAAAGGTTTTGAGGTCAGCTGAGCACCCAAACCCCAGGCAGAAGGGAAGGGATGGGCAGGGCTGGGCCATCTCTGCTGATAAATCCATAGAGAAAGAATAAAAATCGAGGTCCCTGAGATGAGGAGGGTCAGAGGAGCTTTGGGGACAAGTGTGGCCACAGGGACGTGGCTGGCATCTCCACCAGCCCTGTGGGAAGCTGGGGGAAACAAAACATTCCCTGCAGGATTTTGTGGGGCTGTCGGGGGGAGGATGAGAGCACCCCACATCCAACCACCCCCTCCCATGCACTTACCCCAGGGCCCTCCTGTCCCAGCTGTCCCCTCACCCCAGGGGCACCATCTGTACCCTGCAAGAGGAATCCTGGAATCACAGACTGTCCTGAGCTGGGAGGGACCCCCAGGACCACCCAGTGCAGCCCCTGGCCCTGCCCAGCCACCCCACCAACCCCCCCTGGGCACCCCTGGCAGCGCTGTCCTGGAGCTCCTGGAGCTCTGGCAGCCTCGGGGCCGTGCCCATTCCCTGGGGAGCCTGGGCAGGGCCAGCAGCCTCGGGGGGAAGAGCCTTGCCCTGATCCCAGCCCGAGCCTGCCCTGGCCCAGCTCCAGCCCTTCCCTGGCTCCTGTCCCTGGCCCAGAGTGAAGTGCTCTCATCAGAGCACCCGGGCCCTCCATGCCCCCTCCCCAGGGTGACCAGGGACCTCCAGGTAGCATTTGGGAGATCAGCTGGAAGTGCTGCCCCCTCTCCCCTCCAAAAACAGGGACAGGAACCCCCTCAGTCCCACATCTCAGGTCCCTGAAGGGAAATCCCTTCAACCTGGGCTTCATCCCACCAAAGTCCAGAAAAACGCTCTTACTGTGTCTCCTTTGGGACCAGTGAATCCCTGCAGCCCTGCTGGACCCTGGGAAAAGCAAAGGCAAGGGATGTTGGGGAGAAGAGGGATGTGGCCCCCTGTCCTGCTCTGTGGCTGAGACCCCAGCCCACAGGAACCCGCCCAGCCCCCAGGAGCTGCCTCACGCCTCAGGGACCATGTCCCCAGCAGGTCACCCAGGGGACACAACCCTTCCTGCCCACCCACTCCAGAGGGGCCACAAGGACCCCCAAGGTCAAGGATTTTGCGTCCACATCCCAAATGCATGGGGGACAAATCCCAGCAGCTCCTGGAAGAGAACTGGGGGGACGCACCCACCCCAGGACAGCACCCACTCACCTGAGAGCCCCTGGGGCCGGGGGGGCCACGTCTGCCCTGCAGGCCCTGGGGTCCCTGCAGAGGGGGGACAGGGAGCTGCCATTAGGACCAAATCCCTGCGGGCAAAACCTCTCCTGGCAATTCCCAGCCGCTGAGGAGCTCCAGAGTTCCCAGCTTACGGCTGGGAAAGCATTTCCATACAGAAAGGATTCCCACCCCTGACCCAGCCTCTGCAGCTTTTGGGGTGGGTTGGGATCACATCCCAGCTGGAGGAGACCACTCGAGGCTAGGTGAGCCTCAGACAGCCTCCCATCCCAGGCCACCCCATCCCGGGGATCGCCTACCTTGGGGCCGCGGGGGCCGGGCATCCCAGGAGGGCCCATTTCCCCCTGCGGAGAGAGCAGGGCAGGGCAGGGGCGGCGTGAGCGCAGCGACCGCAGAATCCCAAATAACAAAGGATGGGGACGGGGGCTACACCCACCTGGGAGCCATTGATGCCTCGGCATCCCACGGATCCCGGCTGGCCCGGCTCTCCCTGCGAGGCAAGACCCTGCTCAGCCCCTCAGCCCCCACAGGGGAGGTGGGACAGGGACTTCTGAGCATCCCCGGGTCCTGGGGATGCTGGAGCGCGTTGCTGGTGGGTTTGAACACCACTGGTCCTTTTGCAATCCTCCCCCCGCTACCAGGGATGATTTTAACCAAACGCAGCATTTTTAGGTGTGAATTCGAACAAGGGATGGACTGGGAAGGACAAGGTGCCACTCTGGGCAGCAGCAGCTCTGCCGCCTGAACTTCCATCTGTATCAACCCCCTGAGACTCACCATGGGGCCAGCGGGGCCCGGGGGACCCACTGAGCCACCTTCTCCCTGCAGCAGGAGAGAAAAATGTGCCATTTTTTGCTTTGATTCTCTTCTTCATCCCAAATCCCCCTTTTTCTTCACATCATTTTTCACATTTCTTCACATCAGCTGCTTGATGCCCCCTCAGACATTTGCTGACCATCCCCAGCTCCCTTTCATATTGAAGAATGCATCCATTCACCACCAAACCGCTTCAATTTTCCTTTCAAATCCTTTCCCAACCCTTTCCCGGACAGGATGTCTCCCAGTTGTGTGGGAGCACTGAGCTATCCATATGCTGAGAGCATCCTGGAAAAACCAGGTGCTGCCAGCCTGGGATTCATCTCAGCTGGAGGTGGCCACCTAAAATAAATCCCAGTATGCTCTGGAAAAGCTCATTTCCCTTCATTTCTCCTCATTCCCAGCCAGAACAGGGATGGGAAATGCTGGAGGCAAGGCCCCCACATGCCTGGATGCAAATGCCTGCTCAGACCCCTCTTCCCAGTGGGAATCCCCGGCTCCTGCACCCCTTCCGGGAGGGCAGGTGGCACAGAGAAGGTAAATCCACTCACCTCTGGCCCTGCAGGGCCCTGGAAGCCCATGACACCCTTCAGCCCCGCCATCCCCTGGGAGAGAAGCCGGGAATGAGGCGTCAGCGCCCCGAGGTGACACTGCCTTTGTCCCCTCCCTCACAGGAGGGGCAGGGACAACACAGAGACCACGAGGGCTTTGCCAAAGCCAGGAGGGCGTGGGCTGGAGCTTGGGGACATCGCAGAGAGGGACAGGGGTCAGGCCAGCAAAGGGGATGGAAGGAAAGGTGTGAGGCACCTCCAGCTGCCCAGGTGACTCACCTGGAGCCCAGCAGGACCTGGCAGCCCATTCTCGCCCTTCACCCCCTGGAAAAGCCAAGAGCAGCCTGAGTGATGGAGGAGAGCAGGACCGGGGCTGGGGGGGCTGTGGCAGGAAGGGAGAGACCCCTGCCCACCCTGGCAGAGCTGTGAGGGGCAGGGACAGCCACCCTCACCTTCACTCCCTTCTCGCCTTTGTCCCCAGCTGGTCCAGGGTCTCCCAAGAAACCCTGAAATGGAACAAGGATGAAATGGGAACAAGGATGAGCCCCAGCTGGGTCACCAGGAGTTAAAAAGTGGCTGCTGTGACTCAAGGGGCACAGTCAGGGTGGGACAGGAGGATGGGGAGCCTCAAGGTTGTGCTAAAGGGGCACAGCCTGGCTGCTGGTGCCCAGCGTGGTGTCACCTCCCTGCAGCTCCTGTTGCACCGTGTCACCCGCAGCAGTGACAAAGGGCTGGCACCGGGCTCTGCGCAGGCAGGGGGGCACAAAGCGTGGCCCACAGCAGGGAGTCCCCCACGTGGGACTGCTGCTTCGAAAAGGAGAAATTTGGTGTCGGTTTCCCCCAGGATGGTCAGACCTTGGAGGAGCCCAAAAATCTCCTGGGCAGCTCCAAAAATTTTTGGAGAGTTAAAAAATTAAAGGGTGACAAACCACCAGCATTCACTTTTTTATGGACATTTTGCATCCTTGCTGGCAAAGCCCAGGATGAGCCTGGGGAGGAGCTGCAGGACCAGTGCAGGTACCAGTGAAACCAGTAATGAAAGGTGGTGGTGTTTGGCACCAGGAGCACGTGCTGGGGCTGGGGCTGGCTCCTCATCGTGCCCATCTGGCTGTGCGAGCCAGAGCCAACTCACCTCTTCTCCCTTGTCCCCAGCCAGCCCTCGGTCACCCTGGAAGCCCTGGAGGCCCTGGGAAGAGGGAGGGAGGAGCAGAGCAGGCACTGAGGGGCTGCCCAGCACCTCCCACCCGTGTCCACCCTGCTCCCCAGCAGCTGCTGAGAGCCCCGAACTTTCAGCACCATCCAGTCCCTGTCCTCTAAACCCCTCCTGAGAAAGATCCCAAGCCCAGGGGCATTGCCTGTATTCCCCAGGGATTGCTGCCAGGGGTCTGGAAAAGGGCAGGGACCAAGGAGCCAGATTCCTGGATTGAACACTAGCCAGGCATTCTGGAATCACCCTCATTCCCTGGTCACCCTCCAAGTTTTGAGCCCTCAGGGGCTCAGAGCACCCTGGCCTAGTGGAAAGTGTCCCTGCCCATGGCTGGGGTGGAATGAGATGATCTTTAAGGTCCCTTCCAACCCAAGCCATTCTGTGATTTGAAGTTATTTTCCATGAGGAGGTCCAGGTGCAGCAGCCCAGCCCTCGTGCTCAGACCCACCACACCCAGGAGCTGCAGCTCTGGTCATCCCAGCCCCTTAATGCACATGGGGGATGCCCCACAACCCTTTTAGTCCTGGGAAACCTAAACTTCGAGGCACTAATCCAGGCCTGCCTGGTTTGGGGGCTGAGGAGAAATATTCTAAAGGAGGCAAGAGGAGGAAGAACAGCTTTAGGAGCTCCCTGTCTCCTGCCTGGGGTTTGGAGCTCCAGCTTCCCCCTGATTCTGAACGTTCCCTGGCCCTGCCTGCCCATAGCTCACCTGCTCCCCTGGCAGCCCCCATGGCCCAGGTTTGCCATCCAAGCCAGGGAAACCATCGGAGCCGGGGTGTCCCACACGTCCTGGCAAGCCCTGGAGCCCAGGTTCCCCCTGGGGAGAAAAAATCCAAGCACAGAAAATTAAAAATTCACATTATGAAAGCAGTAAATGAAACTCTGAGCTCTGCCTGCCTCTGGCTCTGGAGCTGGGGAAAAGCTCCGTGCATCCAGGGGCTGCAAATGTTGGGCATGTGGATCTGTCCAGATTCTCCACCAGAACCCTGGGACAGCTGGAACCAGGGGTTGTACAGCAGGAAGCAACACGGAGGACAGGGACGAAGAAACACAGTGAGAGAAGATTGAGTGAAAGCTCCTGCATCAGCTCCTGGCTCAAAGCCATTCCTGATCCTTTCCCATGTGCAGGAGTCGGAGCAGATCCACCCCAGGATCCATCACCAGCTCAAGCTTCACCTTTACCCCTGAGCTCAGTGCAATCCTGAATTCAGGCAGGTTGCAGGGCAGTGTGGAGCAAAGCTGCAGCGGTCTGGGGGAGTGGGACATTGCTCTCCTTTCCTTGTACCCACCTGAACCCCACAGGGAGCTGGGCTGGGCCATCCCAGGGCTGATGGGATCCCATGAGGGATCCCCATGGAGGGGCACAGGCAGAGCCCACCCATCCCATCCAGAGCTGGGGGATTCTAGAGGGTGACAAAAGGACTTTGGGACAGCTGTTTTGGGACACCTGTCTGGGAGGGCATCACCTGGAGGCGTGCAGCACCCGAAGGGGCTGTGCTGAGCTGTGACTGAGCCATCCCTGGTGCTGCAGGGGCAGCGCAAGAGGAGCAGCAGGAGAATGACTTTGTGCGGAGCCACCCCTGCCTGGAACAGCAACGCCTGGGAGGGACCAGGGCATCGATCCCATCACCTCCAAACCAGGCACACCATTCCCAGGCTGTCCCCAGCCCTGTCACGGCTCTCACTCATGCAGCCAGGGGCTGATCCAAGAGGGGCAGGGTTCCTGAGGGTCCCATTTAACCTTTCCAAGGCGTCCCCACGCCCCCCCAGCCCTTACTCACCGTGTACCCCCTCTGGCCTTTCTCCCCCGGCTCTCCCGGTGCTCCGCAGGGTCCCTGTGCACAAACAGGGATTGAGTCACCTCAGGTGTCCCCCCCATCCTGCCCTGAGCCCTGTGGAGGCTGGGAGGACAAGCAGCAGTGCCCAGAGGTGACCTTGGGAAGGGCAGAGTGGGAGAATTCGCATCCCTGGCACCCCCACCCTTCCCCCCATGGCAGGGTCTGTGCCCAGGGCAGGCTTGCAGTCAGCAGCAAATCCATTTTTCCACTGCTTTGGTTCCTGGTGGGATGTCAGGACAGGGAGTTTTGTTTTCCTTTGCCATATGGCCAGAGGAGGGGAAAGCATCACCCAGCAATGCCAGGGTGGTGGGCATGGGGCTGAGACCCCCCCAGAACAGGCCGGCCTCACACAAATCCTGCCCCAGCCCTTCCCTGCCTTGTTTTTGTGCCCCTGGGAGGGATCCACGTGGTCCCTTCCCCAAAAACAAGGGCTGGAACCTGATGCCCCAGGAAACGAAGCCAGTCCTGCTCCTCTAGCAGAGATGGAGGGGCTGTGGCTGCCAGGAAAGCCCTGGGAGCTGGATATCAAACATCCCAGGTTTCAGTGGGAAGCAGACAAGAAATCCATTAGGCTGCTTTGAAACCCAATTCCAAAGCCCCCAATTACAGCACAGCAGCAGCCACAGCCCGAGTGGACTGGGGACATCCATCCACCCTGGCAGTGTCCCCAGGGCAGTCAGGGTGGCAGCAGGGCCACCAAGGGGACTGCAGGGCTTTTGTACTTACAGGTGCTCCTGTTTTCCCGGGATGTCCTGGGGGCCCGGGAGCTCCGGGTTTTCTCTGGATTAACAAAAAATAAAAAGAAAGTTGGTAAAACCCATCAAGTGCTTGGAGCAAGGAGAACTCAGCTGCCAACAAGGAAAAATCCAAACCCAAAGTGACCGAAGTGGCACTCACCGGCCAGCCTGCATGCAGGAGTTGGTAAAATGATGATTGCTGAAAGAAAAATGAGGGGGGGAAAAAGCAAAATGTCAAAAAAAATTAATCCCAAACCCCTTTTTGCTGGCTTTAAGGACTTTCTCCTTGCCTTGGGAAGATGCAGCAATGAACCACTCCCTTAATTCATTTATTTATTTCATACTCTGTGCATGCAAGGCACAGGAAGAAGGACAATCTGAGGATAATGTGTGGGAATTAAGGAACTGCTTCAGTAGAAAATTAGGCAGAGAGCCCACTTCTCCTGGGGTTTGGTGAAATTCATCTCCTTCGTGGATGCCCTGCAGCCCTGGGACACCAGAAACGTTTGGGATATGAAAAGGTCAGAAACATGCTGGTGGTGGTGGTGAGCACAGGGACGGTCAGATTTTAAACTAACGTCAGCTGCAGTTTGTCCTAGGTGGGGAATCTCCTCCAGCCTCTGGAAAACCCAGAGGAGCACATGTAGCTTTTCCTCTTGAGGCTCCCAGCAGTCAAATCCTGGATGTACTTCCAGTTTTTTTCAAAGAGCAGATGACCACAGAGAGGAGAAAACCCACCTCAAAGCAGCAGGGTGGATTAATCCCATCCTAACCCCAGCTAATCCCATCATATTTCCAAACCAACATAAAGGTCCTAAGATCTCCTGGTGCAGCCTCCTCCCTGCACAATTCCAAGACAGGTTTTCCCAAATTCTGGGAGGTGTCCAGGAAATAAAATGCCCATCTCCAGCTACCAGCAGCACAGGGAGGCAAAACCNGTGACCCCAGACCTACAGTCCAGGCAGCTCCTCCAAATCCTGGCTTGCATCAATGGCTAAGAAATCCCTTGCCTTATTCATCATCCCAATCCCAGGCAGCTGGAGGGGCAGGATTCCTCTGTGCTCCCCAATTTCAACCTCGAGGGCACCGGGAAACCCCTCCTGTCCCCTGCTCCAAGGATCTGTCCCCCAGTACCAGTGGGGAGAGAGGGGAAAAGCCGAGGAACTCGTGGAGGAAAATAAACACAGAGCTTTCAACAGACGGAAATATTCCTAGCAGTGACCAGCCCTCCTGGAGGCAGATGATGGATTGCATCCCTGCTCCTTTCAAGCTGGTCCCAAATTGATTTCCGTGGGTTTCCTGGCGCAGCCCCTGCCAGGACCATGTTTCTCCTGTCCAGCCAGTTCTCATTTCCCTCAAAATCCACCCCCAAAACCTTTCTGGAGGAGGCTGGAGCACGGCCAACGCTTTTTGCCTTGTCTCAGGAATCAGTGAACTCCGATTCACTCAGGACAGGATATTATTTCATCCAGCCTTTTAAAAAGAGGGAAGACAAAATCCCACGTGAGACACAGACTCAGGTTTCGGAGCACCAGGTGCCAAGGAGGGGGGAGAGCAGTTAATTGGCTCTGCAATTCCAGCAGGAAACAGTCGGAGCTTTGCTGCTGCAGCTCCGGGAAGGAGGAGTAGCAGAAGGGGAGGGGATGGAGGATGGGGAGCAGCAGCCGTGGGGATCTGTGTTTCTGGAAAACTCCAGCCTGGGAGCAGAGCAGGGGAGCCCTTCAGCAGCCCTGGGGGGAGCAGGGCCAGCAGAGCAGCTTTGGCTGCCCACCCTGTGCCACCCTCTGCAGTCACCCCATGGCCATTCCCACCCTGTGCCACCCTCTGCAGTCACCCCATGGCCATTCCCACCCTGTGCCACCCTCTGCAGTCACCCCATGGCCATTCCCACCCTGTGCCACCCCCACCATGGCAGATGCCAACCCTGCAGTAGCAGCACATCCCTAAAAGTTCCCTGTTTTTCTCATGGTTCATTTTTTTCTCTCCCTCTGGGGTTCCCAGGCACCATTCCCCAGCCTGAGCTCCTGTTTTTAAAGGCTCTGGGCTGGATGAAAGGGAGGGAGTCTGGTACTGCAGATTAAGCTCTCCAATAACTGTGGGAGCTCCAGTTCTCCTTCCCAGGATTCTGGGCCTTCCCCACTGCTGAAGCCAATTCCAGAACAAGCCAGCAGCAGTTCCTGCCCTTCCAGCCACACCGAGACAACTTCTTGGCAAAGCCAACATCTGTCAACACATCAGGAACACAAACACAGACAGGGGCTTGGGCTGGAATCTCAGCGGCCTTGAGCTGCTTTTCCTTAATTCCATTAACAACAAAGGCTTTTTTCCACGGGAAAGGAGCGGGAGAGGCCGGTGAGCACCACAACAGCCACAGCTGTTCTGGGACAGTCACCACATCCCTTGTTTTCCCAGCCCATCCTCCTGCAGTGTCCCTGAGCCTGAGGGGCGGCTTCCCCGCCCTGCATTTCCAAAGGCAGAGCCAACAAACCCCAGGATACCCCAAATCCCGCAGAGCACAGGATCTGCTCCATGGGAGCAGCACCGCCCCCAACCACAGCGCTGTGGGGGCTGCAGGCACAGCCAGCCCCATCCCCAGAGCAGCCAGTTCCACCCCGGCCTTATCTCAACAGAGATTAGCAAATCCCAGCCCAGGGCTTTGCGTTTTCCTGCTGCCGCCGGGCCGGCGGCACCGCCGGGGTCATGGGGCCACAGACACAATGGCCCTGCGTGACTTTGGGGTGGCCCACGGCCCCCTCGGCAGACACTGCTTTCCCCTGGGATCAGCACTGGGCTAGTCCTGCTGGGACTGGGCCAGCACCGAGCCCAGGGGACAAGGGACAGCTCAGAGCCCAGGGGACAATGGACAGCACAGACCCCAGGGGACACGGGACAGCACAGAGCTCAAGGGACAAGGGCCAGCACTCAGAGTCCAGGGGACAATGGATAGCACAGAGCCCAGGGGACAAGGGGCAGCTCAGAGCTCAAGGGACAAGGGCAAGAACAGAGCTCAAGGGACAAGGGCCAGCACCAGAACCCAGGGGACAATGGACACCACAGACCCCAGGGGACAAGGGCCAGCACCAGAACCCAGGGGACAAGGAACAGCACCCAGAGCCCAGGGGACAATGGACAGCACAGACCCCAGGGGACACGGGACAGCACAGAGCTCAAGGGACAAGGGCCAGCACTCAGAGTCCAGGGGACAATGGATAGCACAGAGCCCAGGGGACAAGGGGCAGCTCAGAGCCCAGGGGACAATGGACAGCACTCAGAGCCCAGGGGACAAGGANAAGGGCAAGAACAGAGCTCAAGGGACAAGGGCCAGCACCAGAACCCAGGGGACAATGGACACCACAGACCCCAGGGGACAAGGGCCAGCACCAGAACCCAGGGGACAAGGAACAGCACCCAGAGCCCAGGGGACAATGGACAGCACTCAGAGCCCAGGGGACAAGGAACAGCACAGAGCTCAAGGGACAAGGGCCAGCACCAGATCCCAGGGGACAAGGGACAGCACAGAGCCCACAGCCCGGATCCAGCATCTCTCCAGCTTTGGCTTCCCAGGTGCAGACAGGACATGGTCCCTCCAGCATTCCAAAGCGGGGACACCAAGGAATTCCCGGTCTACTGCAGCATCCGTAGGTGTGACTGCTTCTGCCTGCAGCAGAGCAAAGCCTGAGGTCTCTTAGCAAACACAGGCAAGGGGAAAATAAAGGCAATTCTGACTGCAGAGCAAAGGATGGGAGCAGCTCTGCAAAGGGCTGTGGGCATGGCCTGAGAGCAGGAATTGATTAGGGAGGGGTCTGCCCTGGTGGAAGGAGATCCCTGGCATGGAGACATCCAGCTCCCCCTCTCCTGTCGCTGTTTACTCCTGCACACACTGCATGCCTGTGATGGATCTTGGGAGCCCGGAGAGCTGCACAGCTCCTGCCCTGGAGCAGCAGGAGGATGGGAGAACAAGGAATTCTCCAGGTCAATCAAGACTTCTGCAGATGATCAACTCTCCTGCGCTTCCCAGCAGGAATCTGATCTCTGCTTTGATCCAATCCAACCCAAAACCACAAAGGTCTGGCCCAAGGACTCCCAGCAGGTCAATCCAAGCTCAGATCCAGAGCAGCAGAGGACCATCCTCCTCCTCCAGCACCATCCCCACCCCGGGTGTGCTGTACTGGCAGCGCAGAGATCCTCCTGCTGCATCCTCTCCCCAGAATCCCAGGCATTTGCCGTGGAGCAGAGGATGCAATGAGGCTCTTCACCAGTGAATGAGCTGTGGAGAAGTCAAATATCCTGCCCAGGGTCATTGGAGCTCTTGGAGAGCTGGAGTGTGGAGCCTGAGCTCTCACCAGCCCATTGCTCTGCCCCTGAACCCACGGATACCATCATGCCACACTGCAGGGGCAGAGGGACAACAGAGCCATGCAAAGCAAAGAGCATTCCCAGCCCCAGGAAAAGTGCCTGAGGCTCTTAGAAACCCAGTGCCTTCAGCTACTGCCCTGTCCAGGCCAGGGAGTTTAAAATTAAGCTTAATCACAGCACTGGCTGTGCTGTCAGGAGTTGGGAATTCTTGACGAGCCTGGCTGGGCTGTTCAGTGAGTTTTGGAGTCATCCCATGGAGTTTTTGCATCCAGCTATGCAGTGCCTGAGGCACTCCTGCCTCCCCACAGATCCCATCCTGTTCCAGTGGATCAGGTGAGAAAATACCTCAGCAAGAGCTGGATGGGCAGAAACCCTTCGAGCCCAAGGTTGGGGCACATCAGGGAGCTGGGATAGGCTGGAAAACAGGAGAGGGGCTTTGTAATCAGCAACACAGAGCAGGAGAAGGGCTGCTCGTGCCTGGCTTGGATCTTCCCTGGGCCCTGTCTTGCAGAACCGTCCCAGGGAGGTGATGGATGGACCATGGGGGGCAAAGATGTCCTGGTCAGTCCCAGGGGACAGAGGGACAGGGCATACGCTGATCCCATTCCACCCACAGAGCCACCCCCGGTGAGCTGCGCCCCCCTGCTTGGCATCTCCCCCCTGCCCTCACCTCACACCCAACAATGAGGAATCTCAGCCACAGCAAACCCTTCCTCCCATCCCATCCCATCCCATCCCATCCCATCCCATCCCACCCCAGCAGAGCAGAGGGATGCAGGGAGCTGCTGGGGAGGTGTGAGTGCAGCACTTGTCCACTGTGGCTGTAACTCACCGTGAACAACTGCCAGTCCTCCCTGGAGTTCCTCCAGAGGACGATGGTGGGGACACCAGGGATGCCAGCAGGGCCAGGGTCACCTGGGGGGCCCGTCCGCCCCATGGCCCCCGGGTACCCCTGTGGAGACAAGGGCAGCTCCTTAAAACCAGCAGGGATTTAGGACTCAGCACAGGCTGGACACAGGCTCTGACTCAGAGCAGTGTCAGGGTCTGGGCAGGGAGGGCAGCCCAGGTCTGCAGGGCTGGAGGACAAATGTCCCCGCAAGATGATTTCGTGGGTATGAAATGGGGCTGGGCTTTGGGACACAGCAGTGTCCCTCCTCCAGGTGACCTGAGCTGAAGCTGCTCCACCTCCCATTGAGTGCTCAAAGGGAAGAGAGCAGCTTGTCCAGGCAGCTCAGTCACAGAATCACAAAATAAGCTGAGCTGGGAGGGACCCCCAGGATCACCCAGTGCAGCCCCTGGCCCTGCCCAGCCACCCCACCAACCCCCCCTGGGCAGCCCTGGCAGCGCTGTCCTGGAGCCTCTGGAGCTCTGGCAGCCTCGGGCCGTGCCCATTCCCTGGGGAGCCTGGGCAGGGCCAGCAGCCTCGGGGGGAAGAGCCTTGCCCTGATCCCAGCCCGAGCCTGCCCTGGCCCAGCTCCAGCCCTTCCCTGGCTCCTGTCCCTGTCCCAGAGCAGAGCCCGGAGCTGCCCCTCGGGAGGAGCTGCAGCCCCCGGGGAGCTCTGCCCTCAGTCTGCTCCAGCTGGACAATCCCAGTGCCTCAGCTGCTCCTCACGGGCCCCTCCAGACCCTTCCCATCCCCGTGCTCCTCCTCTGAATGCTCTTATAACCTAATGTCCTTTTTTATATTGTGGTGCCCAAAACTGCCCCAGAACTCAAGGTGAAATCCTGAGCTTAAAGTACCAACCAAATCCAGTTCCTTCCTCTTCCAAACCCACAGACAGGGCCACCACCCTGCAGCTTCAGGAGCTCCCACTGCCCTCTGGATGAAAACACCCCAAACCAAGCCAAAGCATTGCCCCACACCCTACACCCCATACTGGACATGCCCCTGTTTTTCTGGGTACTCACTTTGTCTCCTTTGGGTCCCACCAGTCCCCGTCTGCCAGGACAGCCCTGAAAGGCCAAGGAGGAGAGCTGTGACCCCAAAGGGGAGATCCCACAGTGAGTGAGTGACCAGGGCCACAGCCCCAGGGAAGCAGGGACTGAAATGGCTTATCCAGGGCAAACCAGCAGCTTCAAGTCCCCCAGAAATACCCCAAAAAACCAGTGTGGGGTGGGAAGAGCCCCCTGGTTTGGCTCCTGCCCTGGCACCAGCAGGTGAACTGTGCCATCCTGAATACCCACAGAAACACCCCAGAGCAGGAGAACGTCTCCTGACATCTGGGGAGGACAGGCAGTGTGTTAGGAAAAAAAAAAAAGTCCCCTAAAATTCAATCATATCCACACTCCAATAGGTGTTTGGACAAGGACAAAAATATCTGCTGCTTTTAACTGGTGGGAGATGTGATCTGGGTGAAAATGCACATTTTGGCCAAGGGCTGACTGCACTTCAGGGCTTCTAAGGCATCTGTGTGGGCAGAAACAGCCAGGTGGGAGATCCTGGCCTTTTGGGATAACAACAATTCCCTGTAAGGTGTTACCTGACAGCCTCTGCCTGTGTCTGCTGCTGCTCTGACAGCTTCAATCCCAGACACCAGCTTTGTCCTGAGCCTGAAGGTCACCAGACCTGAAGCCCACAGAGCTCCATGGCTCAGTTCCCTCTCCCTGAGGGCCCCAGAGCCCCCCTGCCCTCAGTCCTCAGGAGCAGCAACAGGACAACAGGGAAGGCTGCCAGGCTGGGGACACAATCTGTGGCTCTGGCCATGGCTGGCACATGCCACCACTGAGCTTCAGTCCTACACGGAATCCCAGCCTGGTTTGGGCTGGAAGGGACCTTAAAGCTCATCCCATTCCACCCCTGCCATGGGCAGGGACACCTCCCACTGTCCCAGGCTGCTCCAAGCCCCAGTGTCCAGCCTGGCCTTGGACACTGCCAGGGATCCAGGGGCAGCCACAGCTGCTCTGGGCACCCTGAGCCAGGGCCTCCCCATCCTCAGAGAAAAGATTTTTCCCTAATATCCCATCTAACCCTGCTCTTTTTCCATGTAAATCCATTCCCCTTGTCCTGACAGTCCCTGCCCTTAAGAGGCCTTTTCCATCTTTCCTGTCAGCTCCCCAGCTCCCAAAGCTGGGATGGAGCTCTGGTACCGGTGTTTCCATCCAGGATACTGAGGACCAAGGACAAAAATCCCATCTGCAGCCTTTCTCCAGGAGAGGAAAGCAGCTCCCCCTGGCTGGGTCCCTCCTGCCAGCTGACAGCAGGGCTGTCAAACGTCGTGACGTTTCCTCTGCTCCTGGGATTTTTTCAGCCTCCAGCATCTGTTCCTTTTGCCATTTTCTTCTATTTTTGCAGGCAAGAGCTGCAGCAGCAAGGAGATGGCTTGAGGGGGAAGTTAGCAGTCCTAAATTTAAACCAAGCCTGGCTCAGGGATGATGGATTTAGTGCCAGGTCCCTCAAACACAGCCATGGAAACGGCCCTGCAGGATCCCCCCAAGCCCCAGGGCAGAGCCCACAGCTTCCCCAGGGATGGAAGGGAAAGGGAAGAGAAGGTGCCCAGGGTCACTTCAGTGGGGAAATAAAATAAAATTTTCTGAAGAAATTGTTAAGAAAATGAAACCAAATGAGGGGAATAATTCTAGCAGAATAAACAAACACGGAAAAATATTTAAAAACATTTTTCAGCTACACCTCAATGAAGACAAGATTCCTCTAAAGCTTTTTCTATTTCAAGTTTACCTTTTTTTCAACAATTTTCCTTTTGTTCATCCTCAGTGAAGATCTGACTCCTTTAAAGCTTTCTCTAGACTAAGTTTACCTTTTTTTTCCTTAAATTTCCATTTTTTTCATCCTCTACAATGACTGAATGACTTGAAAAACAGTCAGAACTTATTACAAGATAAATTCAGTGCTCTGCTTTGAACCAGGCATTAATTTGGGGGTGAAGAAGCCAAACCAAATGATGCCAGTTGGGTCCATGGGTGGATCCAGGGGTTTGTGTCAGGACCGGAGGAGATGGCTCTGATCCCCTCAGTCTAATTCTGGGCTGGACCAGTGTGAAATAAAAACCCATGGTGTGATTAAATGATTTGAAACCATCTCTAGAGCAAGGAGGACAAGGGAATCATCTTCTCTCCAGTTTTCAGTGAAGTTTCTCCAAGAATATCAAAAACCTTTCCACAAGGTCAATGCACAGCCCCACTGTGCCTGCACGGGGAGGGTTCCCCACCCTGGAGAAGATTTCCCATCCTGGGGAAGGTTTCCCATCCTGGGGAAGATTTCCCACCCTGGGGAAGGTTTCCCATCCTGGGGAAGATTTCCCGTCCTGGGGAAGATTTCCCGTCCTGGGGAAGATTTCCCATCTGGGGAAGGTTCCCCACCCTGGAGAAGGTTTCCCATCCTGGAGAAGATTTCCCACCCTGGGGATGGTTTCCTATCCTGGAGAAGGTTTCCCATCCTGGAGAAGATTTCCCACCCTGGGGATGGTTTCCTATCCTGGAGAAGGTTTCCCATCCTGGAGAAGATTTCCCACCCTGGAGAAAGTTTCCTATCCTGGAGAAAGTTTCCTATCCTGGAGAAGGTTTCCCATCCTGGGGAAGATTTCCGATCCTAGAGAAGGTTTCCCATTTTGGGGCGGTTTCCCATCCTGGGGAAGGTTCCCCACCCTGGGGAAGGTTCCCCATCCTGGAAAAGCTCTCCCTGTGCTGTTTCCCCCATCTCAGCAGCCTTTGCCCACCAGCCACCCCTCCCTCCCCTCCTCCACTCACCGGCAGCCCCGGAGGTCCCGGCAGCCCCGGCGGTCCCGGCTTCACACAGCCCTGGTGTCCACGTGCCACCCACAATCCAGGATGTCCTGCTCCAAGAGGAGGCCCCGGGACACCCAGCGCTGCCCCTGCCCTCAGGGGACCTTCGGGGACGTTTCCTCTGGGAGCAGCCCCCCGGTGAGGCGATGGGGCCACCCTGGTGAAGGGCTCCAGGCGGGGTTTGCCGGGCAGGAGCCGCCGCCGCGCGCCGGCGTCCCCCGACAGCTTCTCCATGGTGACGTTCTCCTCCCGGGGGTCAGAGCCACGCTCCTTCTTGGCTGCTCGGGGGGGTTTGAGGGAGGCTCCTGGGTGGATGAAGCACCGTCAGATTCCCAGAAACTGTGATGGAGGTAAGAAGGAAAATCATGGACTCACCTGAGCTTCTCCTGAGCGCTGGCCTGCCGGGGCCGGTGATTTTATTGTAGGTGGAGTTCAGCAGCTCAAAGCCTTCATCCTCAATGGAAAGGCTGCCCTCCTCCTCCTCCTCAGCTGATGGCATCTCGTGAGCAGAGAGGGAAGCCAGGGCACTCCCATCAGGCTGGAGGCCGAGGGTCCCCTGGGCATCCTCCCATGGCCAAGGTGGCCCCAAGGCCAAATCTGAACTGGTGAGTCTGGAGTCCTGAAAAAGGAGAAGGGAAAAAAGTGAAGTTTGAATGGTTCACTTATTTTTCCCCATTTCCTGCTCAGTGAACTGCCCAGGGAGGTGGTGGAGTCGCCAGCCCTGGGAGTGTCCAAGGAATGATTGGACGTTGCACTCAGTGCTGTGGGTGACAAGGAGGGGATCGGTCACAGGTTGGACTCAATGACCTTGGAGGTCATTTCTAACCTAAATGATTCTGTAATCCCTCATTTCCCACATGCAGGAATGAGTGCCAGGCAGGAGCCTTCAAATTCTGGGACAGTTCATCCAGAGTGAGCAGGACACTGCATCCACCTACAAACCAAAACTCACCTTCCACAGGGGAGCCACAGCTGCTCTGGGCACCCTGTGCCAGGGCCTCCCCACCTACCCAGGGGACAATTCCTGCCCAATGTCCCATCCAGCCCTGCCCTCTGGCAGTGGGAAGCCATTCCCTGGGTCCTGTCCCTCCATCCCTTGTCCCCAGCCCCTCTCAGCTCTCCTGGAGCCCCTTTGGGCCCTGGCAGGGGCTCTGAGCTCTCCCCGGAGCCCACAGCCTAATGACAGAAATCCAACCTTGTGAGCAACCACTGAAAGAGTTACAGCAAATGTATAAAGTGACACCAGGGATCGAGCTGTCCCTTCAGCCTCTGGATTCTGCTGTTCCTGCACATTCCAAGGCTCCTGGTGTTCTCCTGG
The DNA here is from genome assembly GCA_013390105.1 of Tichodroma muraria. NCBI lineage: Eukaryota > Metazoa > Chordata > Aves > Passeriformes > Sittidae > Tichodroma > Tichodroma muraria. Next base: position 28,872 of record WAAG01043233.1, on the reverse strand, counting down.
AGGAATGGTGCCAGCAGGTCAGAGGGGAGCTCGGAGCCCCCACCACACGACTTCCCACTGGAGCAGCTGCAAACCTCCGAGGGCTGGGAAGGGGAGAAAGGCACAAGGCCAGGAGGAGCCTCCTGGGTGCTTCCAGCAATTTAATATAAGGCAGTGACTTGCAAGGGGCTCTCTCTGTCCTCAGCTGTCACCTTGAATGGTCCCTGCAGGTCTCAAGGGCTCTTTCTGCCCTACAACCTCCAGCAGAGCCCAGGCACTGCCCTTGGATGGGGGAAAACTGCAACGCTGGGAGAAACACCCACACTCCACACACAAACACTGACTGTGGAAAAGGAATTAAACTCCAGAGTTCCCTGCATTTCAAAATCCCACCACTCTTCCACCCAGCACCGGGGAAAGCACCTCAGACTGGGCTTGCCCAGGGGCCAGGGCTGGGCTGGTGGGAGGCTGTGGAGGTCCTGGAGCAGCTCTCCTGGAGCAGCTGCAGCAATTCCAGCAGCCCCACAGGGCCACCAGCCCTGCCTGGAGCCTGCTCCGTGCTGCCCTGGGCTCCACGGGGGCACGGACAGCCCCTTTGGGCCCTGGCAGGTGGCACCAGCCCTGCCGGCTGGCTCCTGGTGGGAGCTGCTGAGGAACCAGCTGAGAGAAGTCACTAGAGGGAGATGCAGCCCCACGCTTGCCTTGCAGGGCCGGGAAGGAGACCTGGAGAGTCCTTCCCATCCTTCTTCCCACATTCCGTGGGCTGAGCCCGTCACCTCGCTCCCATTCTGCCCCGCTCCTTTGCCTTGGGAGCACCGAGGGGGATGTGCGGGAGCAGCAGGCAGGAGAAACAACAATTTCCCTGCCAGAAGGGGTGATCCTTCAGGTGAGAACCCAGCGGGCCAAGCCCCATTTGGGATGACCACGGGAGGCAGAGAAGCTCCAAAGGCAGCAGGAGCTGCTGAAGCTTTGACTCTGATGCCATCGCATCGGAGATTTCCAAGCTCTTCCCATCCCAAATGCAGGAGAAAAGTGAAATTTTCACTTTCAAATCTTCAAATTTTAGGTTTGGAAAGATTTTTTTGTAAACACTCGAATTGGTTTGCTCTCAGTTATGAACACTTATTTTGGGGGTGTCTTGTTTTTTGTTGTTACATATAAGTTTTTTTTGCGATTTGTTACAACAATAACAATTTAAATTTAAATTGACTTTGATTTCAAGGAGTCAGCAGTTCCTGGCACAGGGAGAAATTGCTGGAATAGGGGTTGAAGCCTTTTTATGGTTGGACTCGATGATCTTAGGGATCCTGTCCAGCTTAAATGGTTCTATTGTACTAAAAGCAGCCCCAGTTCATCCAGGAGAGCCCTGCAGGGCTCTCCACACATCACCCAGGCAGGGGTGGGTTGGGGGTTGCCTAATTAAGGGAAGAGTTACCCTGAATTAAATCAGCCACCCCAAATCCATCAGAATCAAAGTTGCACGAGGGGAAAACCCTGCAGAGGCTCCTTCAAGTAACGTAACAGCCAAATTTCAAACCCGATTAGGAGCCACCCTGTCATTACTTTAACGAGCTGGTTTGTGGTTCTGGTTCTGGTTCTGTTTAAGCAGGGTGGCTGCGAGCTGGGGGTGGGCAGGAAAGAGTTGTAACAGAAAGACTCTAAAACATCACCTTTTCTAAAATCCTCTCAAAACTAACATATATTATTTTAAAAAATAGTTTATTTTACAAAGTCCCTTCAGGCAAGAAATCAAATCGAGAGCTGCAGAAAAGCATCCTGGCTAAAACTCAACTCCATCATTTGTCCAGCCTACAACGGGTTCAGCTGGTAATTGTGAGCAGCCACATTCCCTGCGAGGTCACCTTCCCGAGAGGAGCCAGGAATTCCTCCTCAGCCCAGTGTAACACTGGGCTCCATCCAAAGCCCCCTGAACAACCCAAAAAGCTTGTGCTTTTTGGTGCTGCAGCCCCTCTCTCCCCCAGCATCCAGCTCCTGTGGCACGTCCAGAAGATGTTTCTGGACAGACTGAACCCCAAGAGGGGCACAGCCCCGGTGAGCCAGGCAGGCACCCACCAAACCTGGCACTGAGGGAGCTGGAGCTGCCTCCCAATCCTGCCCTTCGCTAACAATGAAGCGATTACAGCCACAGCAACAGGCACACCCCAGAGGCAGGACAGGGAGGCTTCGGGCATCAGAGTCGCGCGGGATGGGGCAGCACGGAGGCACAGGGCAGGAGCAGCCCGAGGCTGCCCCGGGGGGGCATTCACCAGCCCCGCAGAGGACGAGCACAGCCAAGGCCAAGGCACGAGGAGCTACAGCAGGAGGGAACCCCGGATGGCTGATGTCACACTCCCCTCTGATGTCACACGCCTGCTGTGATGTCACACCCCCTGCTGTGATGTCACACACCTGATGTCACACTCATTGATGTGATGTCACATTCTCTCTGATGACACACTCCCACTCTGATGTCACAGCCCTGCTGTGATGTCACACACCTGTTGTGATGTCACACTCCCCCTCTGATGTCATACTCCCCACTCTGGCTAACGTCACACTCCCTGCTGTGATGTCACACCCTCTCTGATGTCACACTCCCTTCTGTGATGTCACACCCCTGCTGTGATGTCACACCCTCTCTAATGTCACACTCCCCACTCTGGCTAACGTCACACTCCCTGCTGTGATGTCACACCCTCTCTGATGTCACACTCCCTGCTGTGACATCACACTCCCTGCTCTAATGTCACACTCCCTCTCCAATGTCACACTCCCTGCCCACTCCCTGAGCCAGCCCCACACACCCATCTCCAGCAGGAGCTCCATGTCCAGGTGTTCACGGTGCCCCACACCCCACTGGCCACCAGCTTTCCCAGGACATTTTGCCCTCTGCATCCCTGGCTGCTGCCATGGAGACTGGTGTCTGCCAGTGGGAATGCCTGGAGCAAGAAAACCCTTAAAATCAGTGGGTTGTCACTTGGATTTTTATTTTTTTATTATTATTTTGCTGTTCAAATGCTAAGAAAGAGAAGCCACTTGATAATCGGCTGTCCCAGGCAAAGAGGCTGCAAGGGGTCATAATTAATCAATTAAAATAAATTAGTGGAGGCATCGCTCCATCCCCACACAGAGAAGCAGAGGGGAACATTCCAAACACCCTCTCTTCAGCCCCTCACAGTGTCCCCCAGAGATGGTGGCTGCCCAAAACCACCTGAAAAGATGCTAAAATTGGGTCCCTGATGCAACTAAACCCAGCTGGGCACGACTTTCCAGCCTCACAGAGCTGGAAGGAAGCTTTGCCCAAAATTTGGAGCATCACCAGCGTCTCCTCCTTGTGCAGCCTGGGGGTGGGACCCTGGCCAGGGGCACCTCAAGAACCCCATTCCTCATTTCCACGCTCCAGACAAGCTCCTGAGAGGGGCACAAGGGACAGCAGAGTCCCCACAGGACAGCAGTTCCCTCGAGGGGAACACAGGGAATATTTGTTCTCCTAAGAGCAGCCCCTGGAAGGGATAAAACCCACAGCCATTTCTTGTGGAGCTGAAATAAAGAGTTGAGATAAAGAATTTTTCTTTCAGAAATTAAACCGTGAAGCAGCGCAGTTTTGATGTTACATTTTTGGCGCTTTGGGGGGTTTTCTGATTAAAAGCAGGTCTTGAAATACACCTTTAACAGTGAAAAAAAAAAAACCAAACCAATGTACTTCAGCTTCCCAACTTGATCCGTATTTCTCCCTCCAACCAATTTTTCTAGTTTTGATCCAAAGTGGTAATTTCCTTAAAACATATTTTGCAACTCCCAGGATTGGAAAGTTTCATCTACAGCAGCTCGGTGCCTCGTTTTATACACCCTGAAGGGAAAATGGATGGAAGACAGCAGCACCTCTCTGCTCCACCTGGAGTGGATAAACCCCAGGGGCATCACCAGCCAAACATTCAAACCCCAGTTCCTCAAAGGACAGTTACCTGTGGATAACAGCTGGCAGATGGTGCCAGGAAATGGTTTGGGTTGGCAAAGACCTTACATCCCATCTCATTCCACCCCTGCCAAGGGCACGGGCACCTTCCAGAGACCAGCTTGCTCGGATTTCCGTGCACCTCGACCACCAGATGAGGAAAAGTGTGGTGAGAATTCCCAAATCTCATTGACCACGAGCTGTGAGGCGCTGCAGGGGCAGGAGCTGAAGTGTTCAGGTTCTCAGGAGGTGATGCTGGTGCAGAACAGCTCCACAGGATGTGCCAGCCCGGGAATCCCAGTGGGAAGCCACATCCAGGCCTGGCAGCCCAGAATTCCCACACAGTGAAGAAAAGGGATTTTTAATTCAACTTCAACACTTGACATGGGAAAGGTCCACACTGGAAACTCCCATCTGGCAAGGCTCAGGGGAAAAGGGTCTCCAAGGAAAAATTGCTGAGGCACAAGGCTGAATTATATTGGTTTGTATAAACATAACTAAAAGCCAAAATCAATAGAATCCATCCTTGCTCCTCCAAACAGGCCAAATTTAGAGGAGAACCAGCTGAGAGGGACAAATTGGGAACAGCTCTGAAGCTGTCCAAAAGCGTGAGAGTTGAGTGAGGCATGTGGGTGTGAACTCCTAGAAATTCCAGCTGGGAAGTGGGGAAGGAGCCCAGATTGAAAGCACCCATTAAGGATGATAAAACAGAAGGGAAAAAAGAAGGAATTGGCACATGACAAGCAAGGCAGGGTCTGTGATTTGCAGAAAATTGGATTAAAGAAGGAAAATAAAGTCAGGAGAAGTCTCTGCCCCAGCCACATCTTGGGTCCCCATTGTCACCTGCCACGTGGCACTGACAGAACCACAGCAGTGACATGGGAAGAGCTGTCCACGTTTAGAAAATCCAGATGACATAACCAAATGACAGTGAAATACTTCCCATTCCAGAGGGGACAGGGAGCAGAAGTTTCTTAATCCCAGCCCCAGAATTCAACCCCAAAAGCTTTAAAACCTCAGGCTCTCCCCAAAATGAGCACTGAATTCTCAGTTTGGCTCTGAGAGCTGGGGAAGCTCCAGGGGACTGACTGGGAAAAGGCTTTGTGTTGTGCCAATATGGAATTAAAAAAAAAAAAAAAGAGGGAAAAAAAGGCAAACAGGAAGCTTTGAGTAATTACAGGCCTCTTCCCTCAAGCTGAGCCCAAGCAAAATAAGAGAACAACTGACATGGGGCTCATTAATAAAGAAACCACAGATATGTAATTAATGCCATGGTTTTGGAAAGAGTTTCTAACTTGGGATCTTGCCTGAGGAGCCTCAGAGTGTTTTATTGACAAAGATAACAATGCTGCTGGACTTCTGGAGGGCTTTTCAGCTGGTACCACGCTCCAAAAACTCCTAAATGACAAAGGCGTTAAAGCCCAGCTTGGAGCATCCCTGTTTTCAGCAGCCCAGACAACCAGCATAACGTTCTGCCCTAATTTTCAGTTGGGTCAGACTGGGTAAAACAGAGTTCAAAGCTCAGGGTCTTCTCCCAGGAAACAGATTTTTTTGTTAATAGAAGCCTCTTCCATCCAACAGCCAAAGGTACAACGTGATTCACTCAAGCTCAAGATCAGAGATAGACAATTTTAAACTATTTCTTCCAGCACTTTCTAGCATCAAGCCCCTAGAAGAGGCTGCATTGTAGAAAAAAAAAAAATCAAAAATCAAGGTTGGACTGATTTAAAGAAGGAATAAGTGCCAGGAAATGCCATGGGCTGTGTCCAGCAGCAGATCAGGTCACAGTTGTCCCTGTGGAGCTGCAGCACTCACAGCAGGAGCCTGCAGGGGATAAATCCCTCCTGGTGCTCAGCACAGCCCCTCCGCCCTGCCCTCATTCCTGGGGAGGGGCTGAGGCATCACCCCACCCTTCTCCAGCTGCTCCAGGCCAGAGAGGCAGGAGCCTCTTGCTCCATGGAAGCAGGAGCAGCTCAGCACAGTGATCCCCCACCCCACAGGCACTGAGGGGTTTGCTCACGAGATTTCCCCATCACACCTGGGTGTTGGATTTGGGGAGGGAATACACTGTAAGGCTGAAAAATAAATAAGATATATTATTTCTAGCGCCAGCTCCTAAAAGGGGCTACAAGAAGTTTGGAGGGGGGATTTTTACAAGGGCATGCAGTGATAGGACAAGGAAGAACAGTTTAAATTGGAAGAGATTTAGTTGGGATATTGGGAATAAATTCTTCCCTGTGAAAGTGGGGAGGGGCCGGGATGGATTTCCCAGAGAAGTTGTGGCTGCCCCTGCATCCCTGGAAGTGTCCCAGGCCAGGGTGGATGGGCCTTGGAGCAGCCTGGAATCGTGGGAGGTTTCCCATGGGAAGAGGATGGGTTTTATTTGGAGATCCCTGTGACCCCCCAGCAATGCTCCACTTCCCAGGGCGATGTTTGGGGCTCCCTGATGTCCTACCCAGACTCAAACTGAAGCAACCCAAAATCCTGACCATCCCTGCAAGCCCCCCATCCAGAGACCTTGCTCAGCCTGGGAACCTCAGGAGGATTCCATGTGCTCCCTGCCACGCTCCCACAGCACTGGTGCCTCGCCTTTCCAAGGGAAAAGCAGGACAAGCCCCATTCCTCAGTGCCCTCAGCAGGGAAGGCCCTTTCCCAGGGATGTGGCTCCCCAAGGACAGGGCCATGAAGCTGCAGTGGGACATGAGACACTGGTGGAGAACAACAACGGCCTGGGAATCTTCTGGAGAAGCTGATGATCAACCAAGGCCGTGCTGCCACATTTCTGGCACATGAGAAGCCCTAAAAGCCAGCAAGGGCACAAAAGCTGCCCCCAGGCAGGAGGCCAGGCCATAAAAGGTTGGAGAGCAGCGATAATTCCCACCAGAGGTTCCTCACGGCGGGGCTGGGTGGAAGAGCACTCGGTTTGGGGATTAAAAACCTCTGGGGTTCAGCTCAATGGATTCCTGTCATTACATTGATCCCACAGCGGGTTTGCGGGACAATAAATTATCCACAGACCTTATCCTGCTGGAGAACCTGGATTCAGAGCTCTTCAGGGGGCTGAGATGTCAGAGCTGTCAGGAGCAACATCTCGAGGTAAGGCCTGAGAGCGGGGAGATGGAGCTGGGCTACAGCTGCCAGTCACATTCCCCACAGGGATATTTGGTATTATCCCCGATTATCCAAGGAACCAGGAGCTCCAGAGCTCCAGGGAAACAGTGGGGTGGAGGAAGGACAGTTCCCCCATGAGGGCTTGTCCTTGCTAGGACAGACCAAATCCAAACCTTTTGTGATGGGTGTCTCAAAGCCCAGCACCAGGAGTATGTGCAAGTCCTGATTTTCACAGGATTCAGACTGCTCTGATTGGAATTTTAGGATTGAGTGAGCCTGAAGGAGTGATTCCCACACCAGCTGTGAGCTGTGACAAACCTAAGCACGAGAGAACAGAGGTGCCACGACCCGACCACGCGTTTCCACAGAGCTTTCACAGCATTTTTAAATCAAGAAGGAATTTCCCAACTAGTTTGAGCTGCCCAGAAAATTAAACCTGTGAAGTTTTGTCTCTTTGGAAATCTGTGGGATTTAAGCTTTGTTTGGTGAATGGCTTTAGGATCCCAGGTTAAGCTGCCTTGGAAAAGCCATTCAGTTCAGGAACCAGCTCAGCCCTCCTGCTCGCATTTAGGACAGGCAGTCTAAGAGAAAAAAAGATGCAGGAGAAGTGGCTCAACACCATCCATGTCCCAAGGATTGCTCAATTGAAATGAAATGGCAATTTATTCCTCAAAAAAAATTGCAAAAAGGAGTGGGCTGCAATTCAGGTATCACTGCCAGTAACAATCTCATCTATTGCCTTCCTCCCGTTACATCTTCCTCTGCCATCACCCTGAGCCTCCATAATTATTTAGCTCTAATTAACAATTAAGGAGTCCAGCAATATACTAATTTACTTCTAAATGAACAAAGGAACTAGAAAGTAGAGCTGTGGCCTGTCCCTGCAGCAGGGCTGGGCTGCTTCTCATTAGTCCCAAACTGCAGCGCCTTTTTTATTCCTAATAAATCTTAACACCAAGGATTCCAAGGCATGTCTGCTCCTTATTAAGTGCTTGAAAAATAAACTTGCCACAAATCCAGAATATTGTTTGTTTGCCCCTGCAGACCTATGAATTTCACCACTTTCCTTGTTATGGCAATGTTTAATTGTATGGCAATGTCTTGCCAGGGTCTGGAAGAACCAGCAGGTAGGAATCACATCCCAAACAGGATCCAGCAGGATGACAGAGCCCACCTTCCATAAGTGCCCAGGAAAGGTGAATTTTGGCACCTAGATTCATTACCAACCCATCCAGCAAACCTGGAGCACATTTCCCCTCCGAGCTGCTGAGCATGGAGCAGAGGGATGGACCCGGCTGCCAAAGGCCCCTTGGCCAGCTCCACTTTGGAGTTATCCAGGTGTAGCCAGGCAGTGAAGGCCAGGTGAGAGAAGAGAGACTCTCCCCAAAGAGTTCACAGGAACCAGGAGGGTGAGGGGAATGAAGAATTCCAACTGCTCACACACACACACAGATCTCAATTTGCATTTGCCATTGGGTTTTCCCCTCAGGATGTGTTTGCATGGACTTGAACAACAAAGCTTGGCCAAAACCCCCAAGTAAAGCAGGAGCATAAAGCCAGCCTCGCTCAGAGCACTTCGTCATGTCCCCAGCACATGCACAAGAGCTGGGGACACGCTGCAAGCTCCAGCTGGGGGACAGCAGCTCCAACAGCGAGCTCAGCACCAGGAGCACCAGCGGGACTGGGGGCAGCCACCCCTCTGCCAGCACCAGATCCCAGGGAAGCAGACAAGGAGGGCCCTGGAACCACAAGCACCCCCTCCCACAGAGAGCTCCAGCCCTTCACACCTCCTCAGTGACAGCAGGGAGATCCTGGGGGCTGCCTCCCCAGGCAGGCATCACATCCCACTGTGGGCAGGAGCAGTGGTCATCCTGCTTTATCCCAAATCCTGCCACCCTGCTGACCTCACCTCCTTCCCTCCAGGCTAATCCAGCCTGGCTCAGCTCCCAGGCAGGTCCATGAATCCTCTGGGCAGGCAGTGGCCTGATCCACCTCATTCCCTGCCCCGCCACCACCCCTCTGGCTCCATGCAAACGCTCAGGAAGGTCACCTGAGCACCCACCGTGACCTCCACCAGGTCTGGGACACGGCAGGATATGTTCAAACCATTAAAGAGAGAGGTTGCAGTAAAGAAAATAACAATAGGAGCCCAAAAAAATCATAATTAGTGGCCTTGTCTGGGTATTTTTCCTTTGCCTTATTGCTTATTAGAGCAACTCCTGGCCCCAGGAGACAGCCTGGGGGTGACAGCTGGGGACACGAGCACAGGGACACGAGGAAGGACAGTGCAGGAGTCGTACCTGAGCAGAGGAATCCTGGATTTCATTGGTTTCCTTTGGCACCTGGAGAGTTGAAGAGAGAAAAGAGGGAAAACATCACTGCCCAGGGACCAGCACTGACTTCAGCATGTGTTTGTTGTTGGCTCCAGGACTGAGGAACTGCCTCTGCCGGCACAGGAGGCATCCAGGGAATGCACAGTGGGAGCCAAGCCTTCACAGCAACATGAGGGAATGGCTTCTGATCAAACCTCTCAAGAGTTTGGGTAGGTTTTTGCAGTTTCTGTTGATTTGGAAGCTCCTCATTCCTGAGGAGGGCCAGCAAGGGATGAGAACTGGGAGGATGTGAGGCAGAATTATCCCGTGGGGTCTCACCTGCAGGCAGTTTACTGATGCTTAAAGTGAAATTTTCTGCTTGATGGGTGAGACCCCAGAGCCGTTCACGGAAGAGCTCAGGCCTCCAGAGCTTGGGACAATACAGGTTTCATTTTGGGATGACCAGGGGCTACACTGGCCCCCCTCTCCCTCAGAGCAGTGTGACCAGCTCTGTGTTACACTCAGCCCGCTCCACACTCCCCAGCAAAGCCAGCTCCTTAATCCCTCAGCAGCAGGGCTCTCCCAGAAATCCTCCTCTTCAAATAATCAACACAGAACAAAGCAGCCGATGCTGGGAGTGCAGCAGCCACTGCAGGGCTGTCCCTGGATGTGCTGGCTCCAGCATCCTAAAGGAATCCCTGGGCAGGAGCCAGACAGGGCAGGTGCCCCATCCCACAGCCAGCTCCCGCCCTTGGCACTGCCCTTTCCCAGCAGCTGTCCCAGCTCCTCACCAGAGCACAGAAATGGGTTACACACGGGAGGCTCGTGCCAAGCGCTGACATCCAGCACTTGCCTCTCTCCAGCTTTTTCCAGGCTCCTATGAAGCACTTCCTGTGAAGGTACCTGGCCTAAGATGTGAGGAATTTCCCTGGACCAACTCTAGCTCCTGAGGAAAGCCTGGGTGCTTCACGTTTTGGGGGATTTTTTATGTGATCTGGGCTTTTTAACACAGATACATTTGTTGAAAATTTGTTGGACGCTACAACGAAAGGAAAGTCCCCCAAATTTCCATTTTCCAGCAACGCTGGCAGAAGAGAGGGACAGCTTCTGGAAGGCTGACACACCAAAGGGTGCAGTGCTGCTGGGAGTGGGCAGGAATTCCAGAGTGGTGTCCCAAGGACAGCTTTCAGCTCCTCTCAGATGAACGCTCCAGCTGCAGCATTACTCAAAGCTTTCCTGTGCCACACACAGGAGCACATCCAGTCACAGCCACCCCCAGGCTTTCCCTGGATCCCAAACTCTCCTTTAACTCACTCTCCTTGGCACCAAACCCATTTGTGACTTGAAGGGATGGAAAAGAACCGCCCCACCTCCTCATATCCCATCTCAAACTGGAGATCCCAGCAATTCCAGGCAACGCCCTGGGTTGGGTCTTTTATTGGAATTGTGTGACACCAAGGGAAAGCTTGGCCCAGCAGTCCCTAAATTTGTCAGCTGCCCCCAGCCACACCTCTGGCCAGGCTGTTGGGAGCTCCCACGGGGCCCTGTTGGGGCTGGAGGAGCCCGGGCAGGTTGAGTTGTAGCTGTGGCACTGCTCGGCAGCGGCTGCCGGGTCTCCCATCACAAAGATCAGCTGTTGGAGGGCACCCTGGAAGAGACACAGAAACCAGAGTTTATCCTCCTGCTTCTCCCAGAGGAGAGGGAAAGGTCTGGAAGGGCCTGCAGGGGAGGTCATCTCCAGCTTCTCATAGCCAGGGATTTCTTTACAGGATGCTTTGGGCAATGAACATTCCCTCTCCAGCTTCAAGAGTTGCATGCAAAGATGCCATGGGCAGGGACATCTCCCACTGTCCCAGGGTGATCCAAACCCCAATGTCCAGCCTGGCCTTGGACGCTGCCAGGGATCCAGGGGCAGCCACAGCTGCTCTGGGCTCCCTATGCCAGGGCCTCCCCACCCTCCCAGGGAACAATTCCTTCCCAATATCCCATCTATCCCTGCCCTTTGCAAGTTTGAAGCCACTGGACGCACTTCCCCAACCAGATCTTTCCATGCTGATGGCACAGAGACTCCCCATGGTCCAAGTCATGGCCAACACCAGAGGATGGGTGGAAGCCAAACCCAGAGGCAACCTGACTGCTGCCCCTTGTGCTGCCCTGACCCAAACCCAAGCCCTCTGCACAATTCCAAGCCTTTGCTAAGTTTATCCTGCCCAAGCATTAAGATAAACGTTGTTTTGGGAAGGGAAGGCGATGGAAACAGATTCCATCAGAGGGAACTTGCAACCTCATTCACGCAGGTCGAGCAGAGCCTGCCCAGCTCTCACCTTAAAGGGGATCTCAAAGGACTCGATGAGGCCTCCGATGATGATCAGCCCCTCAGTGCTCACTCCCATCCCAAAATAGTTGGACCAGCTCACCCTGTCCACCAGCCGACAGTCCACGTGCAATGCCAGCCTCTCCAGGGAGATGCTGAGAGCCACTTGGTGCCAGTGCCCATCGCCCAGGAAGGACACTGGGAACCTGAGGGAAAGGGAAGAGGCACGACAGGAAACTCCATCCCACACCTTATCCATGACCTTAGCAGCTCCCAGGGTCCCTCACATATCCATCTTTAATGCATACACAAGGAACAATCCGAGAACTGTTACAACACCATCACTTGTTTTCCGTGGATTTCGGGATGTCTACAACCACTTGAGGCACCTGAGAAATGACTGGGGTCTGTGTCTTGATTTCTCCCCAGGGATCTGAACCTTTGTTTTCCAGAGCTGCATCATTTCAGGTGGAGTTTGGCAGTGACAACCTGCACCAGGTCTGAGGGACATCGCCTTCCTTCAGCTTAGGTGAGCTCAGCACTGCCCAAAGCCCACCAGAAACCCCAACCCTTGGCCTTGGGAGGAGAAAAGGAAGGCTGGAAAGGCAGGGACACAGCACCTGGGCTGGGACTTACTCGTAGTGTCTCCTCCTCGTGGTGACAAAGACCAGGGCGTAGGGGTTAACCCTGATCTGGAAGAGCACGTGGCTGCGGTGGCTGAGGATGGTCACCAGGCTGGTGTCCTCCTCCAGCGAGTACCTGAGCTTCAGCAGCACGCTCAGCTCATCTGCAAACCTGGCAGAAAGAGGGGACATGTGGCATTGTGCAGCTGCTGCTGTGTCACCATCAAGTGACCTCTTAGGATAAAGAAATTCGAGTCACGGCACAAATGAACCGAGTGAGGAGGAAAAACACAGGGAAAAAAGAGCCAACAATCGTTCCAGTTGAGAGGTTCAAAGAGAAGCAGCCAGGACTAAATTAGCATTGCCCACGCAATGCTCAGCACGGGGTGATGGGGCCATGCCAAAATGTCCTTCCTGCACCCAACCAAGAATGATCAAAGAACCCCAGAATGATTTGGGTTGAAGGAAAACTTCAAGCTCATCTCATCCCACCCCCCTGCCATGGGCAGGGACACCTTCCGCTATCCCAGGCTGCTCCAAGCCCTGTCCAGCCTGGCCTTGGACACTGCCAGGGACAGGACAAACTGTTCCAGAATGTAGGAAATGAAGGAAACCCTGAGCTCAGAGCACAGAGTGGCTGAGTTATCTCCATGTCATTGCGAAATGGGCTCTCCAAGGAACTCCTCAAACCAACAGCCATGCCTTAGATGATTTTTGAGCCCCACCACCCCATTCCCACCCCCTGAAGGGAGGTTACCTGTCCCCAAAGGCCTCCCTGGTGGGGATGTTGAGGGTTGCATACTGCCCGATCTCCAGGATCCTGCACTTGCTGTGGTCGTAGCCAAAGGAAACATTGCTGAGGTCCTGAGCATGGAGAGTGATTTTGTCCAGCAGGTTCACCTCATCTGCATTGGGGGAGAAGAGAGAGATGCTCAGTAGGCTGAGAAACCTCCACTACAGGGCTCTGCGCTGTTTATTCTCCAGCAAGAGAAAAACAGACAAATTGGACAACAGAAAAAACCCACAGGAAGAAGCGTGTAAATTTGGGAAAATGAAAATTCAGTATACAAATTCATCAGACTCAGACCACAAGAACCATTCAGACAACTTCACAAACAGCCAGGGGAGATATTTGAACCACAATATGAGTTTCGAGGCCACTGTCCCAAAGGTCAGAAGGGCCATTCCTTCCCCAGCTCTGGTGGTACCTTTACAACCACAGAGCTGGGATGCTCAGGGCTGTAAAGCAGAGCCTGGGACACAAATGTCCCAAACCACCAGTCTTGGAGCAGCTGGGTACAGGAATCCTGCTCATCCTTTCCCAAACTTGTTGATGCTGTAAATAAAGAACTGAGCCAAGGAGCGGGAAGAAGTCACTGTGTCCTGACCAGAGGGTGGGGACGCCCCTGTCTGCCCAAAGTGGGCGGTCACAGGGGCAACCATCACAGGGTCAGGAATTCCAGTGGGAATTCCAGGAAGGAAAGGATCCACTCTCAGAATGTGCTGTGAACTTTTGAGATGGTTTGAAGGGGGTAGAGTCCCTGCCCTGGGCTGTTTAGCAGCACCATGAGAAGCTTTTCACTCCCTTGGTGAACAGACTTTCTCTTTCCAAGCTCATCCTTAACTAAAGAATCTTTGAGCTACTGGAATACCAGAGGAAAAATGTGTTTAAAACCTCAAGGTTTCTTGTTATTCTCCATTAGCAAAAAGACTTGCAGACCTCAGATATCTAAAACCAGGTCACTCCAGTGTGGCGACAACACTGCCACCAGCAACGAGTGGGGACAAGGGACAGACTCAGATCAACACCCTTGGTCCAGCCTTGCAGGATCACTCCAGACCCCACAGTCCCTTTCCTGGGAGAGTCTGGACAATCCCACTCGATTTGTCAGAGGGAATTGTGCCAGCACCATCTGCACGAGCATCTGCCTGGCTTGGGAAGCATCCAGCCCCTTCACTCCCTGTAATTCCTGCTGTGGATGAGGTGTGAGATTGATTTGAGGGCAGACAAACAGCCCCGGGCACACTGTGACCTGCCAGGAGATATCCACAGCCCAGAGAGGGAAAATAACAAATCAATCAAGCAGAAAGCAGCTTTGATCTGCTCCAGATGCTCCTGGGTCACTCCTGACACCATCTCCTTGGAAGATGAGCCCTGTGATGGGAAAGAGGGGGAGCAATGGAAGACATGTGGCTTTTTGTGGGGAGTTGGGCTTTCCCCAGCTCCACACATGGGCACAGCATCCACTGGTTTCCAGGCAACCTAAGGCTCTGCAAAATGAAGGTGCAGCAGCTTTTGGCAGCAGGAACACCAAAAAACTGGGACCAAGCCCGAGGGTGCAGGGCTGACCAGCCAAAAACCCCTGGGAGCCCTGACCAGCCAAAAACCCCCAAAGGCAAGGCCGACAAAGTTTATCAGCACAGCATGGGAATTAATCCAAGACCAAAGAGCTCACAGAGGGGGAAATATCAGGAATGTTTGTCCCTCTCAGTCCCAAGAATTTTTGGGAGTGATTCCCTCACTGCTGACATCAATGGATGTGCCAAGACCCGCACAATTCCATCTCCAGGGGCTGCAGCCCCCACCAGGGCCCAGCTTTGCTGGAGATCACAGGCAGTGAGAGCTCCCTGGATCCTGGCAGGGATGAGCCTCCCCACATCTGCTGCAGCTGGAACAACCCTGGAATTAACACACAGGGAATCTCCCCCGGGCAGGGCACCACCCCCTGCTCAGGCTCTGATGGCAGGGAACGAAGGGGAGATGGTTTTAAACTAAAAGATCGATTTAGATTTGAGGTAAGAATTTTTTTACAGTGAGGCTGGTTAAGCCCTGGCCCAGGGTGCCCAGAGCATCTGGGGCTGCCCCTGGGTCCCTGGCAGTGCCCAAGGCCAGGCTGGATGGGGCTTGGAGCAGCCTGGGACAGTGGGAGGTGTCCCTGCCATGGCAGGGGTGGGATGGGATGGTTTTTAAAGTCCTTTCCAGCCCAAACTATAGCAGGATTCCAGGAGTAGTGCCTGCACGCCCTGCAGCTCGTTGCCCCACAGTTCTGGGGCAGGAGCTGCTGCACAGTGAGGTTGTTCACAGCACTGGATTTAGGGCTCAGCTAGCCCCCACACCAAAGCTTTTCCTCGCTGCTCCTCCCCAGGATTAACCAAGGGCCACCTCTCCCTCCTGGCACAGCTGCACTTGTGGCTCCTACAAGAACACCACGGATTTGCTGTACATTTCCAAGCAGGTTTCTTTTCTCCCTTTGCCTTGAACTCTTGGAGCAGACAGGCTGCTTCCCAAGGACATGGATTACCTGGGAAGCGATTCCCAGCTGCAGGGGCTGTCACCAGCTCAGAGAGCAGGGTCACACCTTCCTGCGAGCACATTAATCCCAGGCAGGGGATGCTGAGGCTGCTGAGAGCAGTTGCTGCAGCAGCCTGAGGCAGGAACAGGCCAGGCTGTACATCTGCTACAGGAATTCTTCTTTTCCTTTACAAAAATTCCATTTTTTTCATGAATTTTCAGCATTCCCAGGGCTAAGTTGCTTTATCCCCACAGCCAGGCTTCCCTCTCCTTCCAGAGGCCATCAGGGAGCAGCTCTGCTCACAAACACTGTTTCTACCCCTGCTGAGCATCCTGCACCCCCAGCACCCTCCCACCTCCATCCTGGATCCCAAAACAGAGCTCACAGCCCAGCTGTGCTCCCTTGGGCTCTCCTTGTCCTTCCCACAGAGCACATCCAGCATCCCAATCCAACACCTTCGCTATTCAACCTCTGCCCAAACACCTCCAGAACGGCCTCCAGAATCTCCTTTCTTGCACTGGAGATTCCTGGAGTTCAGCTGCAGCTGCCAAATCCAGCTTGCTCCTAAAAGCAGCACAGGAATCTTGCCAGGCATCCCAGTACCAGGGAGACTGGGGCAGGGGCCCTGGGCGAGGGAAGCTGGGAGGGAGCAGCTGCTCCCAGGAGCTGCTGTGGGGAGCTGGGGCACCCCAGGACAGGCAGGGCCTTGTTAACAGGCACAGATTCCAAGGGGGAACACTCCAGGCAAAGCCAGCCCCTGGGGAGATGCTCCACAGGCAGCCCCAGGCAATCAGGCATCAGGTGCAGATCCCTCCTGGAGCACAGTCAGTGGCAAAGGGAAGCACAGGCAGGAGCTGGTGTGGAAACCAGGCTGCAGTGACGTGTAAAGTCCACCCAGGGGGCAGAGATGGGACAGAAAGCAAAAGGACAAGGAGAGAAATTCCATCCAGGGAAGGTGCATGGCCCATCCAGGAGGCAAAGACTGTCTCTCC
>WAAG01043233.1:0-12247 GCA_013390105.1 Tichodroma muraria | reverse complement strand
CCCCCCCCAGCTCAGGACAGGGCTGAGGGCACAGGGCTGAGCTTAAATGGGGCTGCTGGGATGAGCTGCAGGTCCCAGGTGAGGCTGGTTGGGGTCATTGAGGCCCATTAGCGCTCTAAGGAATCAGATGGGTTTCAAAAGTGACTCTTCACCATCCCATCCCATCCCATCCCATCCCATCCCATCCCATTCCATTCCATTCCATTCCATTCCATTCCATTCCATTCCATTCCATTCCATTCCATTCCATTCCATTCCATTCCTGGGGCTGCATCCCAGAGGAAGGTGTTCTCTGAGGGGCACCCCCAGCTGCAGACACAGGAAAGTGACCATCCATATTCTCCTTTGGCTTGTTCCAATGTGTGACACTTCTACTGAGCTTTACGTTCTCCCCAAAAGAAAGAAATGAGGGAAAATTGTATTAAACAGCCAAAAATGGGGGCCTTGGAGAGCTCCTAACAGGGTCTGTCAGGCTGAGTCACTTCCCCTGGATGTGGCACGGGTTGGAACCCGAAATAACAGGGCTGGCCAAACCCTGGGGACAAGCCCAGCGGACAGCCCTGGCTGGGGAATGGAGCCTATGACCTAACGGGCCTTTCCTCCCTCTAATTCCTGAGTGTCTGACGGAAATGTCCTGCCAGGACTCTGCTTAGGATCACTCCAAACTCTCGATCAGAGGGGCTGGGACATCACAGCTCCAGAATTTAATCAGGAAGGCTCCCTGCATTAAGTGCTGGAAAAGCAGGGCTCCATCCTGGGGCCTCCCACCAGTGACACCAGCACCAAGCATGCGAACCAGCAGAGCCCTCCCAACACACCAGAGCTCCTCCACTTCCCCCTGGCACCCCACAGCCCTAGAAAGATGTTGGAGGTTGTGCCTGACTTTCTCTGGAGCAAGGGCAGCAAAAATGGCAGCTTCCCACATGTTTGGAATTGCCTGCTGGCTCTGCATGTTGGGTGGAGAAGCTCAAGGACACTTGACGTGAAGCTTTTTGTAGGCAGATATCCCTGCTTCTGCTTCCATCCCAGAATTTCTCATGACAATGCCCACGGCAGCCACCCGTGCCAGTGCCACATCCATTCCCTACTGTTCCCACTTCCCATCCAGCCATCCCTGTCTAAGGGACCTCCAGAAGGCACTCGAGGTGAGCTCTGAGCTGCAGCACTCACAGCTCCCAGGGCTGGTTATGCAACAGGATTTCAACCTTCTCCTCCCTGCTCTGGAGAGCAGGGATAATTTGGGTTTGACCCCGTGGCTGCGAGTCCAGGGAGGACAGAGCCAAAGCAGGAAGAAAAGGAACAAGGACATTTCCCACGGAGGACGCTGGACCCATTATGGAAGAGTGAATGCAGCCACCCACCCACAGAGAGGACAGCAAATTCCAGGGGAGCGAAACCTTTTTGGAAGAAAGAGCTCAGCTGCACGCATTGTCTGGACAGGAAAAACGGGAGCACAGGTTCTCCTGGAGCTCATTACCCGGAGCTGCAGCTGTGCTGCCGCTCCTTTGTGCCCGCCCAGCACGGGGGCTCTGCGGGGTGGGGATGGGGCTTTTGGGGACAAAGCCTGGGCAGGAGGAAGGGCTGCTGGAAGGCGGGATGACCCCAAATAAGGATAAGCTGGCTGCAGGGAAAAGTAGGGCAAGTGGCAGAAAAGGAAGAGAGCTTTGGGAGCAGGGAAGAGTTTCAGAGCTGCTAAAGCCACAGAGTGGGCACAGGAGCGTGGAAGGGCAGCTCAGCCTTCAGCTTTATCCTCCTCAGGGCAAATCCCAACTCTCCAAGCCATAAAAATCTCATCCCATTAACTGAGGGGGAGAAGTCTGAGAGGTTGTCTGCTGCCCTTGTGGGGATGGGGAAAGGGTTTGGGACATGGAGCAAATCGATGTCCTGGAAGCTGAGCAAGGAGACCCTTCTGAAGGAGGTGCTGGGAGGGAGGCTCACAAGGACCAGCTGCTCTGCAGGGTTTGGTGGCCTTGCTTGGTTTGGGTTTTTTTTAATAGGAAGGCAAAAAAGAAGCCATTTCCAACCTTTCCAAGATGTGCTGGAGAGATCACAGAATCAACATAGCTCAGGTTGGAAGGGACCTTTAAAGGTCACCTCATCCAACCCCCCCCAACCTCTCAGAGCTCCTCATCCATCTCCCTCCTGAGCAACCCCAAGAATTAACCCCCCCAGAGCTCCTGGTCCCTGGGGAGGTGCTCTGGTGTCACCCCAGCCTTGCCCAGCCCTCGCCCCCAGGCTGCACTCACACCTTGGTGCATCTTCCATCCCCTGTTCTCCTCACTGCCCCTCCAGACCCTCCTTCCTCTGCTCTGTGCATTCGTCTCCTGCCCCTCCTGGAGCACTGACAGCTCCTGGGCGGAGCTCAAACCTTCACCTATCTCAAGTCAAACACCACAGAAATGATGTTTTACCCACATTCAGGGCTTAAAAGCTTTAGCTGGAGGGGCATTTTTATGTGGTTTTCATTTAAATCCCCACACAATCGCTCCTCAACCTGTTCAAGTTGGCCTCACAGTAATTAAATTAATTACTGAATTAGAGGCAGTCAGCACTGGAATTGATGTACAATGCCTGTCCAGCGGATTCTGTGGGATTCCTTTAAAAACACACAAAAGCATCCCAATAAAATTTGTGTGACACTGAGTGGGGACAAGTGCCATAAACATTGGCCCTCACTGTCGCTCGTAAATAAACTTCTCTTTATTGCTCCATTGCCAAAGCAAATTAACAGCAAATTCTCCAGTCTCTCCCACTCCAGGGACTTGTTTCCAGCATCAGCTTTCCAAGAGCCTCCCTCTCTGTGGTTTTATAAAACAAAGCCCCACGTTTTATAGGGTTGGAAGACAAACAGAAATAAACACCAAAACCACGAAGGGATGATCCCGAAAACCTCCTCTGGGTGGGATGGACACCCCAGGCTGGGAAGAACACCCAGCCAGGGTTTGTAGCCCTGATTTTCCTCATCCTCTCATTCTGATCACTGAACCCCAGAATCACTTACGTTGGAAAAGACTTCCAGGATCATCAAGTCTGAGCTGTGCCCGGACCCCACCTTGCCACCAGCCCACAGCACTGACTGCCACCTCCAGCCCTTCCTTGGACACCTCCAGGGATGGGCACTCCAAACCTCCCTGAGCAGCCCCTTCCAATGTTTAACAATATTTTCCATGGAGAAATTCCTGCTGATGTCCAACCTGACCCTCCCCTGGCACAGCCTGAGGCCGTTCCCTCTCATCCTGGAGAGCACATGAATGTTGTGTTGGTGTTGGAATGAACACCTCCAAAATTCCCAGGAATTGTCTGGATTTCAAAGACTCCACGGTCAGGAGCACCAGGAGGTGCCTCCAGCCCCCAGCCCTGGCTACAACAGCAGGAGAAGAGAGGACAAGAGCAGGAACAGAGCGAGTCTTTCCTGCTGCTTCCTCCCAGCTCCCTGCAGGCTGAGGATTTGCTGATCCAAAGGCAAAGTTTGAATCGTCAGGAACTGGACCTCAAATCTCTCCTGTCCTGGGAAGCACTGGAGGATATTCCTGAGAGGGACCCCTGGGCACACAGAGCTTTCCTTCTCTTCTCTTGAGCTTTCCTGATGTTTTGTGGAGTCTTGAACTCCTGCTGAGGCAGGCTGGGATGCGTTTGTGCAGCCTCAGCCGCGTGTTGAGGCCAGGCAAACGGGAGGAGCAGCGATGCCAGCCAAGGTGTGCCTGTTCTCAGGTGACACATGGCTCCTGGCTGCCTTTCAGCACTGACTCACGTCTGGGCCATCGCCCCCCACCTGCCTCGCACACCTCCAGGGATATCAGCTTTACCTGCAGTTTCCCAAACTCCTCTGACATTCCATGCCAAAGGAGCCCACTCAGCACCAGAAGAAGGAGCAGGGGCAGGAGGGTTTTGGGGTACAGCGAGTCTGCATTTGCTGAAATGAGGGGAATTCCCAGGATGGGCTCCCTGGATGTATTTTTCTGGATTTTCTCATGCTGTAATCTCTCCCAGACGTGTGTCTGCAGCAGCAGATAACAGCAGCCCCAGCATTTCCCTGCTCACTCAGGACACTTTTAACACTGTTGAAATAATAGCCCAGACTGAGCTGCTGCCAGGCTTTAAAATAACTTCTCTGAGACAATGGCAGGTTAAGCTGGAGAAACATTCATGGAGAACAC
The DNA here is from genome assembly GCA_013390105.1 of Tichodroma muraria. Taxonomy (NCBI): domain Eukaryota; kingdom Metazoa; phylum Chordata; class Aves; order Passeriformes; family Sittidae; genus Tichodroma; species Tichodroma muraria. Next base: position 8,090 of record WAAG01043233.1, on the reverse strand, counting down.
CTCAGAATGAAGAAGAAGGGGACCGGGGTATCCCAAAAGTCACTATTTCCCATCAAATTGCAATTTCATTCCAGTACCCTGACGTTGCATTTCCTGTTGTAAGAAATCTTTCTGCCTTGCTCACCTCTACCTTCTGTAGTTTCTGGTGTTGGTTTTGCTGATCCTGCTGGTTTTTGGTGAAGAAAGGGGAGTTGAGAGTTAAATCAAACCCTTCCAACTGCTTCCCTTCCCACACTGATGGGCAGAGGGGCTACAGCTCCTTCTCCTGATCCTCAACACGCGTCTGAGGCTGCACAAACGCATCCCAGCCTGCCTCAGCAGGAGTTCAAGACTCCACAAAACATCAGGAAAGCTCAAGAGAAGAGAAGGAAAGCTCTGTGTGCCCAGGGGTCCCTCTCAGGAATATCCTCCAGTGCTTTCCAGGACAGGAGAGACTTGTTTAGTTCCTGACGATGCAAACTTTGCCTTTGGATCAGCAAATCCTCAGCCTGCAGGGAGCTGGGAGGAAGCAGCAGGAAAGACTCGCTCTGTTCCTGCTCTTGTCCTCTCTTCTGCTGTTGTAGCCAGGGCTGGGGGCTGGAGGCACCTCCTGGTGCTCCTGACCTTGGAGTCTTTGAAATCCAGACCATTCCTGGGAGTTTTGGGGGTGTTTGTGCACATCAACAGAATCAGAGCATCCCAACCCTGCAGCAAAGCAGCAGCAGGGAAGCAGTGGAAGGTCCTCTGTACCTTCAGAGCCTCCAGGGACTTTGTGCTCAGACACTGGAGATGGGTGGGCTGGACACCAGCACTGGCAAGAGCAGCTTCGCTCCAGGGCTGGTCACACCTGGAGGGACCAGGGGAAATCTGGTGTAAAAGAAGCCTCAGGTTAGCTCCAAGCTGGGCAGCATCCACGTGGCATCCATTTGGGAGCAGGGCTTGGTTGTCCCCAGCTGCACACACACATCCCTGACAGCCCCCAGGAGAAATGACAACTGACCACAATGATGTCTTCCCCTGAGCATCCAAGGGATGTTGCCTCCCAACCTGCCCTGCTCCAGCAGCTCTGCCCATGGACAGGCTTGGCCTGGTGATCCAGCATCTCTCCAAGGTTTCCATTTCTCCAGAATCATGGGAGAACTGGTTGTGCCAAACAGGGATTTCTCACACCCAGCTGAGCAATCAATGCTGCAGCTTTTAACTCCAGCAACCCCAAAATCCAGGCCTTGCATTGACCAGATTGGGTCAGTTTGGGCCCCTGGACTTCAAGGAAGACCCTGAGGGGCTGGAGAGTGTCCAGGGAAGGGAACGGAGCTGGGAAGGGGCTGGAGCCCCAGGAGGGGCTGAGGGAGCTGGGAAGGGGCTCAGCCTGGAGCAAAGGAGGCTCAGGGGGCCCTTCTGACTCTGCACAGCTCCTGACAGGAGGGGACAGCCGGGGGGATTTGGGACCCTAACCCGGGGAACAGGGACAGGAGGAGAGGGAACAGCCTCAGGCTGGGCCAGGGCAGGCTCAGGGTGGACAGCAGCAGGAATTTCCCCATGGAAAGTTTTGTTAAACATCAGAAGGGGCTGCCCAGGGAGGTTTGGAGTGCCCATCCCTGCAGGTGTCCAAGGAAGGCCTGGAGGTGGCAGTCAGTGCTGTGGGCTGGGGACAGGGTGGGGATCAGGCACAAGTTGGACTTGATGATCCTGGAAGCCTTTTCCAACGTAAGTGATCCTGGGACTCTAAACTGGTTGCTGTTTTATTCATGGCAGCCACAAAACCAGAGTGTTTTGTTTCCTTAACCTGGCTGATTCCCTAATCCATCAGATCTGCCTGGCAGGAGCCCTCAGCAGAGCCAGAGAGGCTCAGAGCAACCTCCAGATGAGCCAGAGATATCCCAATTGCATCTTCGCAGAGCTTCCCCCTTCCCTGTGCTCAGAACTCTGCCTGCTCCACTCCTGCCATCCAGCCTGGCAATCCCAGCCCTCTCTCTCAGTGGGTTCATGACAAACACCAAACCCCTCAGTGGCCCAGGAGACAAATTGCCCGGGGGCAGGCGAGGGAGCCAGACAGCTCCATTTTCCAGCCTTGATAAGAGCCAGTGACTTCAGCCAGGCAGAAATCAGAGAATGCCCTGGGAAGGTCTGGCTCAGGTCCTCTGGCTGAGGGAACATCGAGTTATCACATCCCGGCAGGAGAAGCTGGAGGACGGGCAGAAATCCCACCTGGAATTTCCTGTCCTTGGCCTCATACCCCCAGCCCCATCACACAGCCTGCACCCAGCACAGAGCTGCCAAATTCCCCCTCAGATCTGCTCGGACTCAGACAAACTCACAGTTTTAGGGGGATGAGAGGTCAGAGAAGCGAATTGAGGGGATTTAACAACAAACCCTGCGGTGAGCAGGACCCCAGAGCTGGTGATGGGAGATCCAGAAACTCCTCGGGGGGCAGGATGGCAGCTGCTTTCACATTTAAACTTGGCTTTCCTGCCAGCCTGCGGAGAAAACCTGGAAAATATCACCGTGGGGTGATCAGTGGTCCTGAAAGCAGAAGGCAAACGTGACAAAGCTGGGAGCACCCAGCACTGCCCTCCCCTGAGCTGGCACTCGGGGAAAGAGCCTGAGGCCAAAAGCCAGGGGCCATGCAGGGGACACAGGGCTGGTGTGAGCCTGCCAGGGACAGGCTCCGGTGCTGTGCCAGCGGGCACAGAGCCAGTGCCCAGCCGTGTCTGGGCTCCTGGGCACGGTCTGCTGCCTGCCCAGCAGTGATGGGAGCTCAGGGGAGCTTGTGGGGAACTCCAGGTCCGAGCTGCTGGCAGGGAAAGGCAACTCCTGTCTGATCCTCTCAGGAGTGCGGGGTTTGTTCCAGGACTCTCCCTACGGCACCGAAGCCACCCCAACTCAGGGACTCCCTTCCTTTGCCCTGCCATCCTTCAGCCCAGGACAACTGTCCCTCTAAAGGATGGCCACAGGACAGTGCAGGGTTGATTTTAACTAAAATGAAGCCGCTTCATGCTGCAATCTCCACTTTGGGGACACTGACATTCCCCGAGGAGGACCAAGGCCCTGTGCTGAGGGACAGACGACAGACAGACGCCGCTCCTGGGAGCCCATGGGGGAGCTGGACCTGCCTGGGCTAAGTTTTGCACCTACAAATGCCCCCCCCAGCTCCTGCCACTCCGGGGTGACCAATTCTCATCCCAAATTAGCACCAGTGAGCTTCTTTAGAGGGAGAGTTTTGACTGCAGGGCAGCAAAGCCCCCAGCGCCTCACAGGGATCCAGTTCTGCTTCCTTCGCTTCAGGAGCTGCTGTTCCAAAGGTCAGAGCTCAGGCTCTGACCTGGTATTAGAATTCTGGACCTGGGTCAGTGTCTGGAGGTTGAATTTGGCTTCTGGGCATCATTTTCCCTGGGGGATGTGCAGGAACAGAGCAGGAGTGAGAGGAGGAGGCATCAGAACCTCATCCCAGCACAGCCTGGGGCAGAGCAGGGAAGGAGCACCAGCCCCGACCTTCCCCTCCTGCTCCCTTCAACACAGCTCCCAAGAATCAGAAAATCAATTAAAAATGAGTGTTTTCCAGCCTAACAAGCTGCCATTTCACAGCCAAACAGCACTCAGATTTTCACCCCAGGCAAAACATGTGCACATTTGTGATTCACTCCACGCCGGCGGCTGCCAGGTTTCTGTACAAACGATTGAATTGCTGCGGTTTCAACCTTGACTCAACTCCCAAATGCTCCTCCAAGCTCCTTTGACAGAGCTCATCACCTCCCACCTCTCCCCCGCCACTGGTATTTTCACACCCAAATTATCTCAGGGTGCCTGGGAGCCTTCAGAGTCCCTGCCGAGCTGCTGCAAGCCAGGAGCTGCTGCTCCCCTGGGTGTGGGAGTCACTGAGAGCCCCAACCAAAAGATTTCTTCTTGTAAACTCCTTTTACCAGCTCAGGTCGAGCCCACAATGCTGGAACCAGAGCTCAGGAGGGCAAATAAACAAACCAGGGTTTTATTCACGTGCAGAGAAACTGCCAAACCTCAAAAATGGTGCTGGAGGCACCGTTTTGCCAAGCCCCAGGAGGGGCTGAACCCTCTGGAGCTCCCTGGGCCAGATCCTGGGCAGAGGAGGCTCCACAGCCGGAAACGTGGATGAGGCTGAGCATGGATGGGGCTGAAGATGCTTCCAGCAACTTCCAGCGTGGATGAGATTCCAAGGAGGACACGCTCAGCACGAGGGCATGGGCCAACCTTTATGCAAAATCCCCTTGTGGGATGAGGACACCTCCATCCCTTTTTCCTCTCCAGGGTTCAAAATCCTCTTGCTCCCCCTGAAAAGCTTCCTATCCGAATCCTGGCTCGTGCCCGTTCCTGTATTTTCTGCTTCAAAGGCTGCATCAGAGCATCCCACCATCAATAATGATTTCCCAGCTCAAACCAATTTTCCTTTCTCTCTATTTCTTCACTAACCTAAAGAATTTCCCAGGGATTTTTTTAATGCAGTAGAACCCAGAGGAAAATCTTTTTTTTTTTTTTCCCCTCAAAACTCCAGTTTTTGAGTCTGGATTATTTATCACAAGTAAAGCTGAGAAGGGCCCAGGTCAGACACGCTCCCCCATCCTGCTGCTTGTGCACAGGGAATTGTGTGGATTCGAGGAGAGCCCCAGACAGAGCTGACAAGTCTTGTTTGAACAGCAGAGATGTCTCTGCCTCGCAAAAAGAAAAATATAAAATCTGCTCTTCATTCCTCCCTCTGCCTTTGAGCAGGGGGAAAACATTTGTTAGTGATTCATCACATCCCTGAGCAGCCCAGACTGAGGAAAGGATGGATTTGGGATGTGGGGGAGCTCTCAGGGTTAAAGGGAATTGCTGGAAAGAGATTGTGCGTCAAACAGAAAATGTTCACAATGTTTCAGTTAAAAAAAAAAAGGAAAAAGAAAAAAAAAAAAGGAATATGAGTCAGTTTGAGTCAGCCCAGAAATGAAAGGTTTCACCTCTGTGGATGAACTGCCTCTTTCTTGTTTTCTTTCATTCTGTGCAAGTTCACTTGAATTAACTGAAATTGTTTGAAAGTGAAAATCCAGTGTTATTTTTAACCCCTAGAGATGACAGGACATTTCCTCCTTCCCCCAGCAAACCACTTTTTGGGTTTTTAAATTTTGTGGGGTTTTTTGTTGTTGTTTTTTTTTTTTTTTTCAAACCCCAGGAAACCCAACAGTTTTAATGGGCTGGAGTTTCACTCCCACTTCTTGGAAATTTTCCACCTGATCAGACCCAGTTTCACCAGTCCTGCTTCAGCCTCCACCAAGTCCACTGAGCTCCAGACTCCGGAGCCCACCCTCCCTCAATTCCCTGTTCCTTTACCTGGAAGCAGCCGACCTGAGGAACATCCCCAAGCAGAGAATTCCTCTATATCCTTCTATTCCACATCTTCTGTTCCAGTGCCTCAGAATCCTCTCGATTCTCTCATGTCTGACAATGCAGCCAATATTTTGCTGCATCTCCATTCTACCTCATTTTCAAGCCACCTCCAGAACAAAAAACTCTGGAGCAGTGAAGAGGACCCCTGGAATTCCCACCTTCATGGACACACATGGGTTGGAAAACACCAGGACATCACCTCTGACCCACCCTGGAATGCTTAAAAAGAAGAAGAAAACCTAAATCCATGAATTAACCATCCTGAGTGGAAAAGAAGGATTTCCTAAAGTAAAACAATATTTCACATTGTCCTCCCAAAGTGCCAGGAATGAGTTTTTAAGCCATATCCTGTATCCAGTGTCACGGTGGGGGAAATCCTCCTCCTGGTGGAAGGTTTCAACGTTTCTCTTTCCAAGGCATTAAAACATTCCCAGCTGGTGGAAAGCAATCCTGGCCACCTGGCTTTGCCTCTCAGCACCAGGAAGGGAGAGAGCAATGCCAAAGGGTAGGTCAGGGGTTTTTCCATGGATCCTGGGTGTCCCAAAGGGCCTGGGCTTTGTGAGCTGCTGAGCTGCCCAGCCTTGGATGCCACCCTGGGCACCTCTGGCAGCGCTGTCCTGGAGCTCCTGGAGCTCTGGCAGCCTCGGGCCGTGCCCATTCCCTGGGGAGCCTGGGCAGGGCCAGCACCCTCGGGGGGAAGAGCCTTGCCCTGATCCCAGCCCGAGCCTGCCCTGGCCCAGCTCCAGCCCTTCCCTGGGTGCTGTCCCTGGTCAGGAGGGAAAAGGTGCTGGATCAGGGCTGGGCAGGGCAATCTGCTGGAACCATCAGCACTGGCACAGCCTGGAGGAGCTGGAGTGGAGGTGACACCTCCAGGCCCCCCCAGCATCCCTGTGGGACCAGCACACCCCTGCCCCAGGGAGAGCCGGTGTCACTGCGCAGCATGCACGGCTTGGAAAGGCACCCCCTATTCCCTAACCTTGGGCTCCACCAGTTTTCCCACTAGGAACGTGCCAGGGAAGCCCAGATGTCCCCAGGACAGATGTGAGGTACAGGCACAAACACCAGAGCAGGTGACAACCATGACTTTGCAGCAAGCGTGGCCCAAGGAAGGAGAGGGTGGAAGAACTGGGATCCCACTGGATATTAACCTCCAAAATCCCTCTGCACATCCCACTTGGGAGCTCCTGGACATGGACAAGCCCCTGCTGCTGCACAGCTCTGCTCCTCAGAGCTCTCCCAAAAATATCCCTAAAAAACAAACCACTCTGGAAAGCTCCCTGAGAGTCTGGAGTGCTGCAGGCACCACGGGATGGCTGCTCCTGCTCCCACACCTGCATTTCCTGAGGGCACAAAACCTCGCTTTCCTGTCTAACTCCAGGAATTCCTGCAGGATTTATCCAGCCAGCGAGCGAGCAGCTCTCTCAGGGCTCCTCCAAACCCACGGGCTGTGTTTTGTTTTGCGCTCATCAGATTAAATGTCCTGGAGATTGCTGCAGCAGCTCTCCCGCTGGGCTGGAGCAGTGTTCCAGCCTTTCCAGCACACTCCAGTGCTCTGGGAGCAGCAGGACCACATGAAGGAATGGCTCTGCTTCTTTTTTCCTGGTTTGGAAGTGAACCAAACAAAGAAAAGTATCGTAAAAAGTGGAGTTGGCTTGAACTGCTGTGCCATTCCCATCAAACCTGCAACACAAGAAATACTCCAAGGGATCAGCTCAGCCCTAAGTATTGAATTGTTTTAATTCAGTGTAAAATCTGACAAAACGAGGTTATATCACACACCTGCAAAGCCATGAGGCTGTTCCCTCTGCCACAGCCAGAGACCAGGACACTGCTGCAGCATGTGGGCAGGCTCAAATACTTGTTCTCCCTAAAATATTTCATTCCTGCATTTCAAGAGTCTGCCCAACCCTTCTCAGTCCCACCATGCCCCCAGCTCTGCCAAGGCCACCACTCAGCCATGTCCCCAAGTGCCATATCCACACAGCCTTTAAATCCCTCCAGGGATGGTCTCCACCACTGCCCTGAGCAGCCTGGGCTGGAAAACCCTTCCCATGAAGGAATTTTTCCTCATTTCCAATCTGAACCTGCCCTGGTGCAACCTGAGGCTGTTTCTTCTTGTCCTAGAAAGAGCAAGGGAGCAGTTTCTTTGCTAGGGAAAACCACAGGGAAGGAAATGGGATTTCCAGTCCTGGGCGAGGACCAGAGAGCCTCATGTGGCTCTCAGTTTGGCAGCAAACTGGATCACAATGAGGACAAACCCCAGCTGGGCTGTGGGGGATCCTGAGGAGCTGCAGGGGAGGCTTTGCTCTGCCCCACTGCAGAAGGAGCTCCAAACGCGAGGAATTCAGGGCACGGTTTTAAACATGACATCAGCCACCAGTCATCTCCTGGTTCCTGCACCCTGCTCAGAGCCAGCAGCTCTGGGATGTCTTGGAGATGACAACTGTCGATGTGAAGGCTTCAAAAAAAATCCACCCACTCTCCTCCAGGCTTATCCAACTTCCAGGTGTGAGCCGAGAAAAATCCACCCGTTTACCAAGCAGAGAAACATTCATCTCCATGCTGGAGTAATCCCTGGCCCTTGCTTCCTGGCAGTCAGCTCTCCCGGGCAGGGGGGTAAAGCAGCTGCAAACATGGAATCATGGAATTGCTCAGGCTGGAAAAGCCCTCTGAAGTCACTGTGCCCAACTGTTTCCACAGCACTGCCAAGGCCACCA